>CBVK0101558234.1:0-10777 GCA_900067695.1 Picea abies | reverse complement strand
ATTTCCTAACTCCTAGGGGAAAATAGTTACAAAAATGCAAACCTCAACCATTTGCATGATTATATTTTATTCTCCTATCATTTCGATAATATAAGTTTTCAAAATGATACTTCATTGTTTTATTGAAGTGTCTCCTTCTTTCAACCCAATACATTCAATACATTTTTCAAGAAAGTGTACAAAATTTTTGGTAGGCTCTGGAAAATCCTTTTGATGCAGGAGCATCGCCTTCACAGTCATCAGCGCACACGTGGAGGAGAGAAGAATGACATTTCAGCAAAGCCAGAAATTCAAATCGAGAATTAACTCAGAATTTATTTGGGTTGTTGAGATATTTTGTTGAGAAAATTTTAAAATCCTAACTTGTTTCTAAAGTCTCTAAGGACTGTAAGAAATAGCAGACATGGAGTGTTGACTCTACCTGATAGTAATTAGTAGTTATCATAATAGGACTGAGTAGGTAATAGTTTTAATTCTGAATTGATAGATTTCAGGAAGAGGACTAGAGAGCTCAGGGAGACAGTCCTTATAAAGTTTTCATTTTCATTGTAAGAGTAGATCAGGATGGATAGAGTAGAATAGAACAAAGTAGAACAAAATAGCAGGAAAACCATGTAATTTTCATTTTTCAGTAATGAATAGAACAGACAGGAGATTGTTATAGATCTATGTTCATTTACTATTTAAAGAAAAGTGTGTTGTATTCTGGGTGATGTTCATATTTTCATTTTCATTTCCTGTTGGGAGTGGAGAGAATGATTGTATGATTCTATAATGAAACTGGATAAGTTTCAGTTGTTTTTCTACTGAACCGTGTATGCAAGGTGTGGATTCCCTAATGCAAGGTGTGCGTTAACTGGATCTTGGAATGATTCAGAGAGGGAGGTTTAGATAAGAACAAGGAGACTTGATATTCTAGGTGCAATGAGTGCTCAGAACTTAGAGCTGACTAAGTTTGAAGAAACAACAAAGAAGAATGTCAGGAGGGTGTGAGGTATATGCTTTTCAAGAAAATCCCTTCGAATCTGAGTTATTCGAAATCCTCGAACACAAGGTGTGCGTAGGAGTTTGAATCTTTAAGGAGAAGAAGCTCAGGAGGGGGTATGTTTTCGTTCACAGAGATCCAGCTGAAGAAGGACTGAAGATTTAGTCCTTGACACTTAGAAGATTTCCTAAGTCTGGGAAGAAAATTCATAGAAGCTCAGGGGGGAGACCATAGTAACTGTCATATTTGAACGCAGAGAGCCAATAACCGTCGGATCTAGAAGAACGATGAGGAGTTGAATAGGCAGTGGAAATACTTCGAGAGGAAGTGTCGATCTTCTGATAGACATCAGATCTATAGAAGCAGCGCGAACCTTAGCTCCTTGTTCCCAAAGGAGGATTTCAGCATTCGGCATTTGGTGGAACAAGGGTGAAGTTCCTTTTGACTCACATGTTGCGAAATCTCGACAATCGTCATATTTCACAAAAGACAACCATCAAGTAGGGAAGAGATCGAGGGTTGGGACACGTGGTGAGTAGTCAGTGTTTGGGAGAATCACTGAAAGAATCAAGAGCATCCATCATGGAGAGGATAGGTGGAGACAAGATTAGATCGACCAGGGAATTGAACACCGAGGAACTCACGAGGAGAAGAGTGGAGGATTCGCGAAAAGGAAAACCATGAAATCATCTAGACCATCCCTCAGGAAGAACAAGATGGAGGATCCTAACCATTGGTCAAGGGGCAATGGAGATCGTCGATCCAGTGCGAAAGGATTTTGGAGTTTCGGCGTTTGGGGAACTGAAGGTGTAGGACCTTTCAGTCTCACAAGTTCCGAAACCCTGAAGTGAAAAACCCCGACACACTCAAGGTTTGACCCTAGGTCATGGGACCAGGTCATATGGTGATCCACTAAGGAAGGCATTAAAATAACATGGGGTCCTTTCCGAGTTTGAAACTTTGGGAGTCCAGAGGTAGGAGAGCATGTTCGCTGGTTTGTTGAACTGCGAACTCTGATAGCCATTTTGGTGTAGACGTGTGGTCACGGGGCATGGTCACGTGAGGTAGGAGCTGAGAACCTTAAGCCAATCAAGATTCAGGGATTCAAGTTTCAAAGGAACAGGATGCTTGACTATAGAAGTCCCTATCTACGAAAATCATTTTTTGGTTTAGTGCAAGGTCATGGCGAACAGTCGCATGGACCAAGATTTAAGCATAGGCTAATCACCATTAAGCGCTTTTCGACATTTGGTGGTTGAAGAGACAAGGATTTCTCCCTCGAGAAATCCTGAATCGGGAATTCAAAACACGCCTTAGGGGTAAGGTTGTGGTGATAGGGACGATCACATGAAGGGGGAGCTCGCGCTTGATGCTAGAGTATTCACACACAAGTTCTAAACAAGAGGACCTGTGAATCTGATTTATAGGGTTATAGTGAGGACCCGAAAGAGTTGTTCCAACTCAGAGTTAGAGGACAATCGAGTGACTGAGAGGTCGTGGACCCCACTGGGGTAGGGGGTTTTCATGAGGTGGTATTAGAGCCAAGAAAAATATTTTAAGTTTGTTTGTAGAATAGAAGACAAAAGAAGAAGAGAGAAAGGTTGGTATCCTTCATGGGAATTTCACTCTATTGGGAGGTGATGTAGTGAAGTCATGCTGCCAAGAAGGCGCATAGAAAACGTAGAGATGGAAGAAAAATGAGGCGACTCAGAATGAGGTTGGACACCATGGAAACATCACACAGAAGGGCACCAAATACTAGCAATGTCAATGAAGATGAGAGTGAAGAAGAGGCTAAAGCTAGGGAAAATGTGGCAAAGGATGTTGCACAAGACTGCTTGATAAAAGTTGTTTCAAAGATTGGGGCCAGAGCAAGGATAGAAGTACCTATGTACGAAGGTAATCTAGAAGTTAAAGAATTGCTAGATTGGATACGTGCCATGGATAAGCACTTCGATTATGAAGATATCAAAGAGGACAAAATGGTGAAGCATGCAGTGACGAGATTGAAGGGTCATGCAACATTATGGTGGGATGAACTGCAAGCTGAATGCAGAAGAAATGGTAAGCATAAAATTAAAATCTAGGATAGGATGGTAGTTAAGATGAAAGATAAATTTATCCCAAAGCATTATTAGATCCATCTTTACAGGAGGTTGCAGAACTTGAAACAGAGAGGTTTATCAGTGAAGAAGTATATTGAAGAGTTCTACAAAAATCAGGGCTAGACAGAAGGAGAATGAAGATGAAAAGATAGTCAGATATATCAATGGGGTGAGATATGAAATCCAAGAAGAGATCAACATGATGTTTATCAGTATAGTCGAGGATGCTTATCAAGCAGCCTTGAAAGCTGAGGAAAAATTAGCCAGGAGGCAAATTCAATGAAGTAGAGGCTGAAATTTGAGCCTAGGCAAAGGAACCAATAGGGAGAAGTTTTAGAAGTCAAAGCCGAAAGCTGATAAGAAACATAGCCACCAAGAGAAGGGAGGAAGCTCTAAAGAAGGAAAACATGGTGGAAAAAGTTATTTTCCCAGAGGTAGAGGAAGAGGAAGAGCCAGAGGAGGCATAATTAAATTCTATACCTGTGGAAAGGAAGGGCACAAATCTTGGGAATGTCTTGACAGAAAAAGAGAAAGAGGAGAAGCACACATTGCCAAAGTTAAGAAGCATGTGGAATAAGAGGCCACAAAAGGAGGAAGAAACCTCATGATGAGGAAAGTTCTTCTCAAACCAGAGAAGCAACTAGAAGAACTAGTTTAGTGAACAAGCCTGTTTAGAACTACATGCAAGACAAAAGACAGGTTTTGCAAGGTGATCATAGATAGTGGGACCACGGATATTCTAGTATCCACAGAGATGGTGGAAAATATGGAGTTGAAGAAAACTGCACATCCAAGGCCATACAAAGTATCGTGGCTGCAGAAATGACATCAAGTCATGGTAAGTCAACAATGCCAAGTTGAGTTTAAAATAGGAGGTTACAAAGATGAAATATTATGTGATGTAATCCCTATGGATGTCTGCCATATTTTATTGGGAAGACCATGGAAATATGACCGAAAGGTTATTCATGATGGGAGGAAGAATACCTATACCCTAGAAAAGAATGGTAGGACACATATGTTGTTACCCATAGTAGACAAGGAGAAGGCAGAAGCTAGTTCAAACATACTTCTCATGAGTGGGAAGGAGATCTTAATGGAAGTCAAGGAAGAGAGAGAGATGCAATTTGTTTTTGTGAGGAAGACTAGAGTGATCCTTACAAATACTTATGTAGAATATTTTCTTGTAGAAATCCAAGAACTGTTAGAGAACTTTGTTGATATAGTTGTAGATGAGTTACCATACTCATTACCACCCATCAAGAGCATAAGCCATCACATTGACCTTATTCCAGGAGCTAGTTTTCCGAACAAAGCAGCTTATAAGTTGACACCTAGAGAGAATGAGGAAGTCAAGAATCAAGTCCAGGAGTTGTTGGATAAAGGGTTAGCCAGGGAAAGCGTAAGCCCATGTGCCTTACCGATTGTATTAAGCCCAAAGAAAGATGGAGGATGGAGAATGTGCACAGATTCTTGAGCCATCAACAAGATAACCATTAGGTATAGATTTTCTTTACCAAGGATGGATGATTTGATGGGCTTCCTGAGTGGCGCAAGCTATTTTTCCAAGATATACTTGAAGAGTGGATACCATCAAATAAGAGTGAGAGAAGGACATGAATGGAAAACAACATTCAAGACAAATGAAGGATTATTTGAATGGTTGGTCATGCCATTTGGGTTGACAAATGCACCAAGCACATTCATGAGACTGATGAATGAAGTGTTGAAAGACTTCATTGGAAATTTTTTCATAGTATATCTATATGACATACTAATCTTCAGCAAAACAAAAGGAGAACACTTCAGACATTTAACCGCAGTGATGGAAAGGTTACAACAAGAGCAATTGTTGATGAATCTGAAGAAATGTTCTTTTATGAAGAAGGAGCTCATATATTTGGGATTCGTAATCTCTTCGAATGAATTGAAGATGGACCCAGAGAAGGTGAGAGAAATTAGAGAATGGCCATCACCAAGCAGCCTATTTGAAGTATGAAGTTTTCATGGGTTAGCGAGTTTTTATAGGAAATTTATCAGAAATTTCAGTGGCATATGGGCACCCATGTTGGATACTGTGAAGAATAAACACAAGTGCTTTAGTTGGACAGAGGAAGCTGAAAAGGGTTTCAAAGTGTTGAAAGAGAATATCACAGAGCAGCCTATTCTGGTCTTAATAGATTTTGGAAAAACATTTCAGGTGAGATGTGACGCAAGTGGATTAGCTATTGGAGTAGTCTTGAGCCAGGACAATAAGCCAGTTGCTTATTTGAGTGAGAAACTGAATGACGGCAAGAAAAAGTACTCCACGTATGATAAGGAATTTTATGTAGTGATTCAAGCTTTGAAAAAATGGAGACATTATTTAATTCCTAAAGAATTTGTCTTGTATAGTGATAATCATGCTTTGCAATTTATTACTAGGCAAGAAAAGTTGAATCAAAAACATGCAAAATGGGTAGAATTCATGCAGAATTTTACTTTTGTTATCAAAAACATTGTTGGAACTGCTAAAAAAGTTGCATATGCTTTGAGTAGAAGAAGTTTGATTGTACGGGAATTCCAAGTGGAGACATTGGGGTTCGAGCACCTCAAGGAGATGTATATAGAAGATGCAGATTTCAAGGGAGCATATGAGGCATGCAAGAATCCTTTATTGGGAGATAGAAGCCCATGGACTGAATATTTAATTTAGGGTGGATTACTATTCAATGGGAGCCAATTATGTATTCCAAAGTGCTCAATGAGAGACAACCTACTGAAAGAAAAACACAGTGGAGGTTTAGTTGAACACTTTGGTCATGCCAAGATGTTTTCACAATTGAGCAATTCATATTATTGGCCGAGAATGAGAGAAGAAGTGAAGAAGTTCATGAACAAATGTAGAGTTTGTTAGTATGCAAAGGGAAGATAGCAGAATACTGGTTTGTATCAGCCATTGCCAATTCCAGAGAGGCTGTGGGATGCAATCAACATGGATTTTGTTTTGGGATTGCCTAGAACTCAGAGAGGAAGTGATTCCATATTTGTTGTGGTGGAAAGATTCTCGAAAATGGAACATTTCATACCATGCTGGAAGACAAGCGATTCCACACACATTGCCAATTTGTTTTTCAGAGAAGTAGTGAGACTACATGGATTGCCGAGGAGCATAGTTTTAGAAAGGGACACCAAATTTGTGGGACATTTTTGGAGGACTCTATGGAAAATACTAGGGACGAACTTATCCTTTAGTTCATCATATCACCCTCAGACAGATGGACAAACTGAAGTAGTAAATAGAAGTCTGGAACACCTACTGAGGAGTTTAGTCACTGAGCAAGAAAGACAATGGGATCAAATTCTGGCACAGGCAGAATTTGCATTCAACAATTCAGTGAAAAGGAGCATAGGGAAGAGTCCATTCGAAATTGTGTATGGTATACAGCCAAGAGGGATTGCTGAATTAAGAGATTTGAGCCAAGATGAGTTCAGAAGCACTGGAGCAGAGGATTTTGCAGCAGAAATGCAAAAACTCCATGACAGAGTCAGAGAGAAGCTACAAGATAGAAATCATAAATACAAGAGAAAAGTTGACCAGAGAAGAAGAGAAATTCAATTTGAAGTTGGGGATGAAGTTTTAGCTCATTTGAGAAAAGAGAGATTTCCAAGGGGAACGTACAACAAATTGAAGATGAAAAATATTGGACCATGTAGAATTCTCATAAAATTGAGAGCCAATGCTTATAAAATTGAGTTGCTAGACAACATTGGGATATCATCGATATTCAATGTTACAGACCTATATCCTTACTAGAGGAATGAAGCAGGAGAGGTAGATGATCAGAAAGAGATTTAGAGGGAAGAGAAATTGCTAAGTACTTAGATACAATTGCAATTGGGATTGGGAAGAGTAATTGCTAAGTACTTAGATACTTAGCAATTGCTCTTTCCATCCCTCTGTTCAATGATTTTCTCCATCTGAGATTTAGTGGGAAGAGCAATTGCTAAGTACTTAGATACAATTGGGAAGAGAAATTGCTAAGTTCAGGAGGGAGTGTGTTTTCGTTCACAGAGATACAACTGAAGAAGGACTGAATATTTAGTCCTTGACACTTAGAAGATTTCCTAAGTCTGGGAAGAAAAGTCACAGAAGCTGAGGGGGGAGACCATAGTAACTGTCAGATCTGAATGTAGAGAGTCGATAGTCGTTGGATCTAGAAGAACGACAAGGAGTTGAACAGATGGTGGAAATACTTTGAGAGGAAGTTTCGATCTTCAGATAGTCGTCAGATCTGTGGAAGCATCACATACCTCATCACCTTGTGCCCAAAGGAGGATTTCGACATTCGACATCTGGTGGAACAAGGGTGAAGTTCCTTTGGACTCATGTGTTGTGAAATCCTGACGACCATAAGATTTCACAGAAGACACCTGTCAAGTAGGCAAGAGATCAAGAGTTGGGACACATGGTTAGTAGTCAGTGTTTCGGAGAATCACCGAAATAATTAAGACCATCCATCGTGGAGAGGATAGGTGGCAACAAGATATGATTGACCCGAGAATTGAACACCAAGGAACTCATGAGGAGAAGAGTGGAGGATTTGTGAAAAGGAAAACTGCGAAATAATCCAGACCATCCCTCAGGAAGAACAAGATGGAGGATCCTTACCATTGGTTAAGCGGCAACAGAGACTGTCGATCCAGTGGAAAAGGATTTCAGAGTTTCGACGTTCGGGGAACTGAAGGTGCAAGGCCTTTTGGTCTCACAAGTTGCAAAACCTTGAAGTGTGAAACCCCGACGCGCTCAAAGTTTGACCCTAGGTCATGAGACCGGGTCATATGGTGATCCACTAAGGGAGGCATTAAAAGAACGTGGGGTTGTTTCAGAGTTCAGAACTTTGAGATTCAAAAGGTAGGAGTGCATGTTCGATGGTTTGTCGAACCATGAATTCTGATAGCCCTTTTGGTGTAGACTCATGGTCGCAGGGCATGGTCATGTGAGGTAGGAGCTGAGAAAATTAAGCCAATCGAGATTTGGGGATTCAAGTTGAAAAGGAACGGGACGCTTGACTGTAGAAGTCCTGATCTACGAAAATCATTTTTTGGTTTAGCGCGAGGTCACGGCGAACGGTCGCATGGACCGAGATTTAAGCACATGATAGTTGTTGTTAATCTCTTTTCAGCATTCGGTGGTTGAATATACAAGGATTTATCCCTCGAGAAATCTTGAATCATGAAATGTGAAACACGCCTTAGGGGTAAGGTCGTGGTCATAAGGACGATCACATGAAGGGGGAGCTTGCGCTTGATGCTAGAGTCTTCACATGCAAGTTCTAAACAAGAGGACATGTGAATAGATTTACAGGGTTCTAGTGAGGACCCAAAAGAGTTGTTCCAACTCAGAGTTAGAGGATGATCCAGTGATCGGGAGGTTGTGGACCCCACTGGGGTAGGTGGTTTTCATCACCTTTGCTTCGAATAGATAAAATTTTCTCTGAATTTTTGGAAGTCGGTCTTCAATCCCCTTACCAACAAACTTAATTGATTGAAATTTTAAGTTTGGCTTCACCAACCACATGTCTATTGGGGTAGCATCCATTTCCTTTAACTGTGAAATTTACATTTGAATTTTGTTCAAACCCTTTTTGAAATTCAACTGTTGTATTACAATGTTTATCTGTACTAATTGCTCAGTGAAATTGTCTCTTCCAGTACATAATGATCCCTTGTCCAATGAATCAAATATGTCTTGGCAATCGTCTTTGATTTATTTGGCTATTTTCTTGTTTTCTGCTATGTTGATTTCCCACACTTTGAGCATGATATCACCTATGATCTTCTTTGTGACAGAAATCTTTGGAAGTTTCGATACTTCTTCGTTTTCTGAACATACAACTTCCTTTTGGAAAGTGGCCCTTGCTACTTTAGCTTCTTTTTCTTTAAAAATAATATTATCAAGAGCATTGCTTACTTCTTGAAAATAATTATGAATAATCTCTACTTGGTAGATTACTCTCTATTGCTCGACTTCTATCTTCGTATGTATTTCCAGTGACTACTCCTGAAAAACTTTCAAATCTATAACCTAGCCTTTCATTGAATTCAATTAGCCTGCAGTTGTCTTACTGATTCTTCTTGCCGAATAACTTGTATTTGGCTAGTCTGCATCTTCTTGTTCATCTCATCTAGAATTGACTTAAGAGATTGAATTTATTGCTTGTCGGCAACTCTGGCCTACTCTAGACCTTTATTTATTTATTCTTTGATATTTTTCTTGGTATCTTTTAGTTGGTTTTGCAATTGGACTATCCTGTGGTTACATTGTTTCAACCTTGTTTTCATATTGTCAATGGTGAATATATTTGTTGTTGCCAGAGCTCCCATGAAGCCCTCCTCTATAGAGAAATATCCCTCTTCCAAGTTTTTCCCATCTACCAGGACCCTGTGTTTCTTTACCATACCACCTGTTGGGTTCTAAAGATGTCCTAAAATATAACCTCTATGCATCATCCAAAGGTAGGCATTGGCACAAGTGTTTTACTTGTTTCCTACATAGGTTCTTACCTTCCATTTTCAATACTTGTCCTCCAGAGATGCAACCCCTGCAAAGGGACAACAATCGTAACAAAAGGATCAACAATCATTCCTTTCAAATGAACAGCAAAAGGAACAACAATCGTGACAAGGGAATGATTGTCGTTATATTGGGCCGAACTAATGTTGTATTAATTGATTTGTAGTACTTTCCCAACTATCTAATTTGTCAACTTGGGGTTCGTAAACTGACGAAGCACACACAAATTATATGTAATATTGAAATGAGACTAATCTAATATAATGCTTAAGATACAACTAAAGTTGAATCATTAATCTAACACATGACTGAAATAGAATCATTAATCTAACACACGACTGAATTAGAATCATTGATCTAACACACGACTGAAATAGAATCATTAATCTAACACACGACTTGGAATTGAATTAATCTAGTTGCGTAAATGAAATTAATTTAGGAATGGGAAATTGCGTAAATGAAATTAATCTAGAAGTGGAGAACTACATGAAGGAAGATCAGATACAACAAGTGAAGAGTTGAATGACATAACAACATATGAGAGCTCTCACCAATGAAGAAATCTTACATTCAATAATCAAATCAATCCTCATAACAAATAATGAAAGCATGAAAACCAAATCCATGAATCAAAGCTAAGAATCCCTTTCTCTTTCGAATCCTAATGACTACCATTAATGACTACTCTAATTCTAATTACATCCTAATTGAATCTTCATGAAGAGAGATCACTCTCTTTTATACATGAGAGCCTTGAAGTTAAGATAACCATCTCATTATTACAAATCCACTTTTCTCTCAACCTATTTCCCATTATTACAAAATATAATCCCTTCAAATCCTCACACATATCTCTCATATATCTTGGATAATATATTCCAACCAAATCTCCATGATCTTCTCTTTGGAATGGGCTTGAATTATCTTCTCAAATCTTGAAATGGTGGAGGAAGTATTCGAGAAGTCCTTTTGAATTAATCCTTCTCATATTCCCACACATTACAAAGCTCACACATATTTGAGATATATATGAAAACATGTTGATTTTCTAACATTTAATCACAAATTCCTTTTAAATACTAAAATGAATAAAGTGGATAACAATAAGGTGAAACCCAAGTATATTTA
>CBVK0101558209.1:0-12762 GCA_900067695.1 Picea abies | reverse complement strand
GTTTCAAGTTTTATTCATATAAGTTTGTAGTCGATTATAGACTACTTTAGTTATCGTAATTCATTGCATGTTGATGTGACTTGGTTAATGTGTTATCCATATCCGATCTCTCTTATTTAAAAATACAACAATTACTCTATTTCAATTTAATGAATACAGGTTTATGTTTTTCATTAATTGAATTGTTTTGTACAAACTTTGCACAAGGATTTATCTGACTGTGATGATTTGTAAATTATAAGATTGTTGTATTTTTTTATGTCTTGTTTTTCTTGTCATTTATATTTGAAGAGCACAGCTGCTTCTAGTTTATGAGAAGCTCGTGGAGAATCTGGTGCGGGTTTTTTCCCACCTAACAGCTAAACCAACTATTGCATACAGGGAAAACCTGAAGCGTTACTTCAGGTCAATTTGTTATTTGTTGTTTGACAGTTAATTTATTAGTGTTATTTAAGTAGTTTAGTTGGATATATATATAGTTTAGATTCATAGTTAGAATTATCATTTTAGTTGCTTAGCTTAGATAGTTTTTATTCAATTTATTTCTATAAAATTATAAAAAATCAAAAAACAATAGTTTCGCTGTCTTAGGACAGTTTACAAATGATTTTTGCAGGTTTTCATTTAAATCTGTAATCTGTAAATATTGTATATCTGTAATTGGATCTGATTCTGTTGATAATTGAACATTTAATTTTATAGAATCATTGTTGTATAATTTAGGTAATAGACTATATATATGTATTTTAGATTTATTATTTAGTTTTCTTTAATTAATGTTTACATTTAGATTAGTTCCTTAGCATAGTTTTCTTTTGTTTTCCTAGGACTTATATCGGCTAACGGAGCTGCTAAACCCGTCAGGGTGGGTCATCCCAAATGGCTTGGGTTATTTAGACAACCTTGGACTGGATCCACTCTTCCAGTTGGAGAGCGTTCATTTTCGCCCGTCAACAGTTCTCCAAAAGTGACCAACAAATTTTGTGTCTTTGTCTGAGACAATGCTTCTGGGTAGGCCGTGAAGTCTCACAACTTCTCTAAAAAGCATATTTTCAACATGTGTTGCATCACTGGTCTTCTGGCATGGGATGAAATGTGCCATCTTTGAAAACCTATCCACCACCACAAATATGGAATTGAATCCCCTTTGTTTTCTTGGCAAGCCCAACATGAAATCCATGCTTATTGCATCCCAAGGCCTCTCTGGTATTTGCAATGGTTGATACAATTCAGTGTTCTGTCTTTTCCCCTTTGAATGTTGGCAGATTATACATCTGTTCACTAACTTTATAACATTTGTTCTCATACTTGGCCAATAGTATGAGCTTCTCAACCGTGCAAACATTTTATCATGGCCAAAATGTCCAACCAATCCTCCACTATGCTTCTCCTTCAGAAGATTGTCCCTCATTGAGCATCTTGGTATGCACAATTGATTTCCTCTGAACAACAATCCATCCTGAACCATATACTCTTTCCATTGACTTCTATCTCTCAGTACAGGGCTTGTACATGCTTCATAGGCCTCTTTGAAATCTGTATCATCACAATACATATCCTTAAGGTGTTCAAACTCCAAGGTCTCCACCTGGAATTCCTGCAGAATTAAACATCTCTTGCTTAATGCATCAACAACATTGTTAGTATTCCCAACAATATGTTTTATGACAAAAGAAAAAATTTGCATATATTCAACCCATTTTGCATGTGTCTGGTTCATTTTTTCTTGTTGGGTTATGAATTGTAAAGCTTGGTTATTGCTGTACAAGACAAACTCTTGCGAGAAAAGATAATTCCTCCATTTCTTTAATGCTTGAATTATGGCATAGAATTCCTTGTCATATATGGAGTATTTCCTCTTAGTTTCATTCATCTTCTCGCTGAAATAGGCAACAGGTCGATTTTCCTGACTCAGAATTCCTCCTATTGCAACTCCACTTGCGTCACATCTTACCTGGAATGTCTTTTCAAAATTCGGCAAGACCAGAATTGGTCATTTTGTTATCTTTTCCGTCAGTATATTGAATCTCTTTTCAGCCTCATCTGTCCATTTAAAAGACTTGTGTTGCTTCTTCACTGTATCCATCATTGGTGCACAAATTACACTGAAGTCTCTAATGAAATTTCTATAGAAACTTGCTAAACCATGAAAGCTCCTTACCTCGAACATGCTCCTTGGTGACGACCATTCACTGATCGCTTTCACCTTCTCTGGATCCACCTTCAGTTCATTCGAATAGATCAAGAAACCAAAATAAATGAGTTCCATCTTCATGAAAGAGTATTTCTTCAAATTGATCAACAACTTCTCCTGCTGTAGCCTTCTCCTTCCTTCTTCTTCTTGGGACATTCCCAAGACATGTGCTCTATCTTTCCATAGTTATAGCACCTTACTCCTCCTCTGCCTCTTCCTCTAGAAGAGTTTCTTCCACCACTCTATCTTCCTCATGAACTTCCTCCTTGTTCTGAGTGATTCTGTGTTTTTCAGCTTCGTCCTTAGACTGATGTGCTCTGTGACGGTTAAATCCCTTGCTTTTTCTTAGGACCAATCTTTTACCTTTTCCTCGCTGGTTTTGTTTTCTATCCAACTTCTCCTCTGCCTTCAACGAAAACTAATAAGCATCTTCCACAGTCCTCACTGAAATCATGCTCAACTCGTCTTGGACTTCATATCTCAAGCCATTTACATATCTGGCGACTTTTTCTTCATCTCTCTCCCTTTGTCCAGTTCTGATGTTCAGCCGGTAGAACTCCTCGGTGTACTCCTTGACTTTCATCCCTTTCTGTCTCAGGTTCTATAGGTTTCTGAATAGATTGATCTGATAGTCTTTGGGTATGAACTTAGCCTTAAGTTTGGCTACCATCCTATCCCAACTCTTTATCCTCTGTTTTCCTTTACTTCTCCTCTCAGCCTGCAGTTCATTCCACTACAGTGTTTCATGCCCTTTTAGCCTGGTGACTGCCTGCTTCACCTTCTTCTCCTCATCAACATCTTCATAGTTGAAGTGTTTGTCCATGGACCTTATCCAGTCCAACAGTTCTTCAGCATCTAGATTTTACTCATACATGGGGACCTCTATCGTAGCTCTGCCTCCCAATCTGGCAACTGCTCTCAAAAAACGTTCTTATGCAGCATCCTCTCCTACAACTTCTTCAACCTCAGCCTCTTCAATTTCCACATCACTAACATCCCCAACGTTAGGTGATATTCTCTATGCTGCTTCCATTGATTCCATTTAGGCGTGAAACTCTCGCATCTCCCTTTCTACAACACGGTTGGCTAAAGGCAGATCTCTTCTTCTTGGTGGCATTGTGTTGACTGTCTGTCACACATAGAGTAAAACTCCAAGTTTTCTGTCTCCTTCTTTTTCCTCCTTCACCTAAAATCTACAGATGAAAAATGGGCACTGATACCACCTAATGCAAACCCCCTATCCCTCCTGAGGGATGCGCGCCCTCCTAGTCAGGATCTTCTGAATTTTGGAGATGAGATGACTCTTTTGGTTCCAAACTGTAACCCTTCGGACAATTACACAGGTCCATTTTGAATGCTCATTTGGCCTTTTCGGGCGTCAAGCGTGAGTTCCCATAGCGCATGACCAAGGGCTATGACCAAGTGCCAAGATGAAAAGGCACTTATAGGGGACCAGGTCTTCTTGAGTCAAGTGTCCTGTCTTCTGGTCTCTTGAACCTCCAGTAGCTGAAATGCCGAAATGGTTCGGCACTCGCTCCTTTGGGATTTTGCGTTTCGTGAAATCTGGATGCAAGGGATATCCTTGCACCTTAGGGTCTTCGGTTGCTGAAAAGCTGAAATAACCCAGCGCCTATTCCTTTTTGGGATTTCGTGTTCACAAAATCAAGATGTAAGGGGATGTCTCTGCTCCTTGGAGTCCCCGATTGCCAAAAAGCCGAAATGCCGAAATGCCCTGGTGCCTATTCCTTTTTGGGATTTCATGTTTCATGAAATCAATATGCAAGGGGATGTCTTTGCTCCTTGGAGTCCCCGGTTGCTGAAAATCTGAAACGTCGAAATGCCCTGACACCTATTCCTTTTTGGGATTTCACATTTCACGAAATCAAGATGCAAGGGGATATCTCTGTTCCTTGGAGTCCCCGGTTGCTGAAAAGATGAAATGCCAAAATGAACGTCGAGAAACTCTCGTCGCTAACCTCCTCGAAACTCAACCTGATCCAACGGCTTGTGGGGTTTCGGTGTTCCTCCTTGAGGATTCTCCATTGTCCATTCGGGTCTCCAAATTCTCCTCCTGAATCTATGCAGGGTTAAAGCCTACGCTCCTCCCTTCAAATTGGATGGTCTGCGGGGATTTCCACTACGATCCAACGCTCAACAATGTTCTTCCTCCTGAGCTTTTACTCGATTCTAACTTAGAATATTTTCTAAGTCTGCAAAGAATCGGTCTTCGCTCCTCCTAGGGAATGGGTTCCTGGATCCCAACAACACTTCTGAAGTGTTATCCCTCTTGAACTTTGTCCGGTTTAGATTCCATCTCCTATGCACTCCTTGCGTCTAAGGGAGTTCGATATCTCAGATCCACGACATTTTCTCTCTGGCTCGATGCACACCTTGCAGAGCTCCTAATGAAGAGAAAAAAAAATTCACAGCCTTTCCCTCTGGCTCATTGCACACCTTGCATAGCTCCTAATGAAGATAAACAATTGAAATTGGGAACAACTCATAGTTCCAATCACTTGTTTACAAAATAGAAAATAACAGGAAAATACACACAGTCCAAGCACAATGCATTTGGATCAATTTTCCATTATGTTATATTCACAAGTTCCCAATGGCTATAGATTACATTCAACATTACAGTAACTCAAGACATTTTCTTCCTGCTAATTCACAGTTCTCTCCTACAACTATTTTTTCTCTGTATTCCAGCTCTCTCTCCTAATTGGGTCTGTCACCTTCTACATAACTCAAAGATGCTTCTAGGGTTTCCCCTGGATACTTGCCTACTCTAAAATTCATCCTACACTATCTAAGTCTAGTCGCATTCCAAAGCCGGAGTGGAAACTCCTTCTCTATTTACAATTTCAAAAACTTGCTTCATAGGGTAAAATTTGGCACCGGTTCAAGCGTGCTTGAAAAAGTGAATTCTGGCACTGAGTGGAGGCGGATCCTGAAATCCGTTGTAGTCGTCCATGTCAAAGTTCTGGAAGAACTCGCATGTGTTGAATGTTCCCTCTTCTATGTTCTTGACATGATGCTCTTGCATCATACATCCTCGGTCTTCTAGCCTATAACCCATAGATACCTCAAAAAATAGGGTTACTCACATTTTCTACAACTTCGAGATTTCCACCTTAGACCATCCTTCACAACTTCAGCTTGGTACCTCAAACTCAACCTCGGATTCGCCAATATATAAAAAATTCTTCACAAGATAGATAATCAATAGAGGTGTGTGTGTATTGTGCTTATGAAAGACTCCTTAAGGGGTATTTATACTTTTGATAGGTAACCTATTT
Source organism: Picea abies (assembly GCA_900067695.1). NCBI lineage: Eukaryota > Viridiplantae > Streptophyta > Pinopsida > Pinales > Pinaceae > Picea > Picea abies. The sequence goes on along the minus strand of CBVK0101558209.1, from coordinate 7,269 downwards.
CCTTAAACTTAGGGGATTCTTAAATTTCTTGTTACAACCACTTTACCCTTTCCTTAATACTTGTAACCAACCAGGGCATTCTTGAGCATTCTTCATGGATTCTAACTTCACAAGGCCATAAATCCTCAACTGTGAGGAACTATGTGGAATACCACCTATCATCGAAAATGACATGATAAGGACTATCCATCCATAAGTGAGTTACCTACATTTACACTGTCTTTCATGACCTTTTTCCTTGATCAACTATGGGTTCTATTAGGCAGAAATATTGTCGTTTAATTCCGTTGTAGTATTTGCCCAACCATTTAATTTTTCAATTCGAGGTTCATAGGCTTACGAAGCACATGCACTATATATGCAGGACTGAAGTAGGAGTAATTTAATCTAAATTGCTGAAATGAAACTAATCTAGGAAAGCAGGAAACATTAATCTAAGAAAGCAGGAAATTGCATAAAGGAAAAGCAATACAACATGTGAAGAGTTAACGACAAATAACATATGTGAGATCACACAATAAAGCTATCTTGAATTACATAACAGTAATCAAATGACAATCATGAAAGCATAACAATGAAAGAATATGAATCAAAGCTAAGAATCCCTTTCTCTTTTGAATCCTAATGACTACTCTAATTCGAATTACATCCTAATTGAATTCTCATGAAGAGAGAGCACTCTCTTTTATACATGAGATCCTTGAAGATAAGATAACCATCTCATTATTACAGATCCACTATTGTCTCAACCTATTTCCCATTATTACAAAATATAATCCCTCCAATGTTTCGTGCTCTCTCCTCCTTCCCGACAATTAGCTAGCTCAAAGACAAGTAAAATCAAGACAAGAGAGTTTAAAGAAGGAGAGTGTTGCAAAGGCAAGGCTCTTTCATCAAACCCTAAAATAAAAATGGCCCTAGGTGTAGATAACCTAGGCCTGGGATGTCCTCTTCCTCTTGAAGTTTAAAGGTATGACTAACTTAAGGGAAGAAGAAAGAAATAGTGTAGCAATGGCTAGGCTCTCTTCTTCTTCTTCAATGGCTAAAAGTTTTTTCTATCATGGGACATGAGACAACGACCTAATTTTGTGTTTGTTCCCTAGGGTTTTGATTCAACATTATTTATAAATAAATGCAAGAAATTAAACTACAACCATTCAATCAAGAAGTTTTACAGAAAAATACTTACAAATCACCAAGAAAATAACATGCAAACCCTAGTTGTAAACCTTCCTTCAAGAAAAACACCATAAATTGTCAAAAATCTCCTCTCCAAACAAGTGCGCCTTCCTCAAAATAGCCAATAAACCTAATAGGGTGCAAAAATCAGACCTCACTAGGAGAGTGAGTGATGTGTTGTGTTAAAATGAGGATAAAACTCCTCAATATATACTGTATCATGACCTTTAATTAATTTTAGGTCATAAAAATTAGCCGACAAGGATTTAAACCAAAATCATATTGTTTTTACATTAAATGTTCTTTTAAAACCTAAATGAGAAAAAGGTGAGATGTCAAGCCCTCCTAAGGGAGACGTTAGGCCTTTTTGGGGCCAGAGTAGCATCCAGAAGCCAGACATTATCCCTCCTTGGGCTCTTCCAAACTGCCACATGTGACAACAACCCTGTCCATCTGCCATATTCTCATGATGATGTCACAAGCCTCATGGTGATGTCATGGGTCATCTGGGGCCAACGTTCCACTGCAAGTAGGTCAATCCCCCTAGGTCTAGCTTAGCCAAAGTGCCCATGATGGAATGTCCTCTTCTTCTCCGGTGCAAGAACTCGTTCAAACATTGTCCTGTCTCTGCCCCTTTGATGGGGTGTTAGCAACCATCTGATGGGCTCTTCAGCCCCATGGAGGTCCGAACTAATCATCTCCCCATGTGTGATGGTCCAAATGGTACCTATCCGTTGGGCATGGTCCTGCACATCAAAAAATATGCCCTCAATGGGCTCATTAGTCATAGGGATCATAGCAATGTCAATCACATTTCATCATTAATATTATCAAACATATGTATAAAAACCTTGATATATCATTCAATAGCTCAAAGAATCTAAAAAAAACTACAATACAAGGTGGAGAAAAAAGACAAGATACCCTATTGGGCTAGTATCCACAAGGAAAGGAAAGTTTCCAAGGGGTTTCTTCCAAGCCATGTAACGAGGTGAAGTGGTTTTAAGGGATGTCTAGACATACGGGTAGAGTGAGAGTCAAAGATGTATGATATTACCTGTGGGTGCCTTTGTAGAAGGTAATTTGTACTCGTCATGGATGCAAATTTTCCAAACCCCTTTTGCCTTTACTCTTTTCTTTATTTTATTTTTCTTCTTCTTTTCTTTTTATTCAAGGGATAACCAGAGGACACTACCTTGGCATGGTGACCAGAGCTGACAGTGTTACCCACAAGTACTTTCACAGTGGTGATAAGGTTGGCTCGTGGTGAGACCCCCTTTCTCTTGTTCATGCAACCAAAGGTCACTAGCCTGGCATGGTAACCAGATGGTGGAAATGTCATGCTGTTAGGTACACATGAACATAATAGGTTGGCTCATGATGAGACCCCCTATCCTCTTCATTAGGTATTGTTTGTTATTTTTTAAGGTCCCTCTTGTTTCTTGCTGAGAGGCTTTTTATTTCCTTCTCGAGAATCCCTGGGCGAAGCATCTCGAGGTTTCATTTTTAGGATTTTATCTTTTACCAGCTTCTTTTACCTTCTGGGCCTTTAGCCCCTTCTTCCCATGAGATAAGGTGCAACCCCACAAACAGATCATCCTAATGCTCGGACATATATATATATATAGACTGAAGTAAAACAATGAATATGTGAATGTAGAGTAGAGTACCTACCTTTACTTTCCTGTTGGCTGGATGTTTGATGTAGTCAAATGAATAGTGTAACCAATCCAACATTGTCCCCCAATACTTGCCTTTATGCTTCATCATAAACCAAAATAGTGATAAATCAAGCAAAAAAGTGACATAGGTTAGAACATATATCATATCGTTGGAGATCTCAAGTTCTAACTTATGGAGGTGGGTGGGAGGGATAAAATCCTGCCAAGTCCATCTCCGAAGAAAGTACTCAATCCACTTCAATAAAGTGTCATGAAAATTGTAAGGTCCAGAAAACTGACTCAAAGGGCCTGCCAATTGGCTACCTAGGACATCCTCATGCTTTGAAGTCAAGGAAGGGATCGACAAAGACCTAGAAGATGACTGGAAAACTACCAAGGGAAAATTGAAAAACTGGGATAACTGACTCAAAATTGCAGTATCCAACCGACCTTTGGAGTCTAGGGTTTTCCTAAGAGGAAGCCCAACATAAAAAATATACTTCCCAACTACACATTTAATGGACAAGCACGGTAAAGTAATAATAGGTGGCTGGAGTGAAAAGTCATGAGAAACCTTCTTTAGGCAAACAATGTTCTTACTTGCATCAAAATCATAGCATAGTAGTGGTTGATAATCATCTTCATAAAATAAATCCAAATGCTCGGAGGAACAGTCATCAAAGTCCTCAAGGTATGACCGAAAATCATCAGGAAAACAAGGTACTGGGTCATCCTTGGGTTTTTGAAGAGTATGGGTAAAAACCTCATGTCCTTGTTGCCACTGGTGAAGAGTAATCCGCTACGATAATTGCAAAGGAAACACTTGGAAATGACTCTCAATGTCATAGATGGGATCCATATCATAACCAACTATATCCCACCTATGTCTCCCAACATGTATGAATTAATCAATGTTATCAACTATGTCATTATTTGTATCATAACATGTAGGTTTTGAAAACTCATTCACCTCGTCCTCATTTCCTTCATCATAAGGTAAAACATCATCAAAAATTAGGGGAGGAGGGAAACTTATTGTTTCTTCTTGTGAAGGGGCTTCGAGGACTTCATGCGTCGTGGTCTCATCCCCAGGAACTACCCCTTCATCTTCAATTGTGCAACAAGGAAAGTCTACTTCTTTCGGGGATTCCATTTGTCCCTCATTTTCTGAATCATGGGACAAGGTGTCATTGAAATCCTGAAATGTAAAGCAACTAACCTCATCGTCCTTTTTTTTTGCAGGAGAGAAGGGTTTTCAGATGGCCTCATCAGAAGGAGGAGTACAAGCTGACACTTCATCATCTTGTGTAGGTTCTCGCTCCTTAATCACGTCTTCACTCAGTTGTTCAAAAACTTGTTCCCTTCTTTCTTGTGGATTATTAGTAGAGGTTTCTAGGGAAACTAGTTTTATCAAGCTGAGAGTGTCCAAAGTATGGTCATTGATTTTGGACAAGGAGATTTTTAACTCAATTCGTATGGCCATGTTGTGAGATTCCGTAAGTGTCTTCGAACCCTTTTTATTTAGGAGAAAGCTTAAATTCCCTAGAAGCCCATTGGTATAGAGGTATACGAGGTACTTGTCTTCAGGACGATGTCTTTCAGGAATCTGGTATAGCAACCTCTAAAACCTAAACCCAATAACTCTGACGGTCTTATCCTTTGTTTGTTTTATGTATTCAAGTCCTTTCAATAATGATTAGATATATTCCAATTTCACATCCCACCTCTCAAGAAAGATTTCTTCAAATTGGTCCATAGATGTGATGCTAGCAGCTTGAAGGTTATCATACCATCTTGTAGCCTCTCCATGCAGAGTGGCAGAGAATAGTTTCATTACCAAGTCTTCAACATCATCACTGACTGGGTGGTGCTGAAAGAAAGCCTAGAAACTGCTCATGTGACAATCGGGTCTTTCTCCATCGATGCCAACGAATCTAGGGAGCCATTTTATTATAGTAGGGGGGAATTTGTCTAGGATATCCCAGGATCTTACTCATTTCCAAAGGTTCATAGTTTCCTAGATCCCATTGTGAATTCATAGTTGGATTCGTCATCAGTGGAGTCGCCAGATAATTTTCTTGAAACTATCAAAAGAAAATGGAAAACACCCTAGTGGAGTCGTCAAGTAAGCTTGTAAGATAAGTCTCTGAGGCAAGGTTTACCGAAAAATATTTTTCATTTGAGGAGAATTGACTCAGTGTTCCCTAGCAACGATGCCAAAATATTATCACACAATTTGTAGCTAGGTCAAATAGCTAGAAGATAGAGGCCAAACTGGCATAACAAGAACTTTCCCCACCCAATGTCACCACAATGAGGAGGTACTTTCTATTTAGGGAGGTTAGGCCCAGGGGAGACGTCCTTGGTAACCTGTGGCTTTGAAGAGGCTAAGGTATAAAGGTCAAAGTAAAAATCCCTCCTCATAGGTTACCACCAAGATCAGATAATCCGGCTAAAAAACCAATAATGAAGTGTAGCCCCAAATGAAAACACTTGCTCGGAACAAAGAAACAACAAAACAATACATGCGGGCTATGATTCAATGGGTTAGTACTTCATATAACTATCTGATATCAACATATTAGCAATTATGACAATAGATATTGACGAGATCAATGTTTATCAATAATAGCAATGGAACAATATCAATTCATCAATCAATATCGAGATGATGTAGCAAACAATGTATCCAATCAATCCCTTACTCAATGAATGCTTCAAAACACCATCTAATTTCTTATAAAGACAAAATGTTGTGTCAAGATGGAATAACCAAGAATGATGTCAAACTTGTGTAGGTTAGTTGTTAGTTAGGGTTTCAAATTATAAGAGTTTTAGAGTTGTTTTAATCACTTTCACTTCAACGTTGGAGGCTAAAGCTCAGTGCCTGGGGTTAAGGAGTCAAAAGGTGAAGGATGCACAAGTTGAAGGGGATGAGATTCAAAGGACAAGAGGGAAAGGTTTCAAGGTGCTGCAATAGCAGGGCCTTAAAGACAAAACCCTAGGGGAGAGAGGCTCACTCTGCTATTGCTTAATAAAGGCCTCATTCTCTCTCCTCCTTCCCGGCAATCAGTTAGCTCAAAGACAAGTAAAATCAAGATAAGAGAGTTTAGAGAGGGAGAGTGTTGCAAAGGCAAGGCTCTTTCATCAAACCCTAAAATAAAAAAGGCCCTAGGTGTAGATAACCTAGTCCTAGGACGTCCTCTTCCTCTTGAAGTTTAAAGGTACGACTAGCTTAAGGGAAGAAGAAAGAAAGAGTGTAGCAATGACTAGGCTCTCTTCTTCTTCTTCAATGGCTAAAAGGTTTTTCTATCAGGGGACATGAGACAACGACCTACTTGTGTGTTTGTCCCCTAGGGTTTTGATTCAGTAACATTTATAAAGAAATGCAAGAAATTAAACTACAACCATTCAATCAAGAAGTTTTGCAGAAAAATACTTACAAATCACCAAAAAAATAACATGCAAACCCTAGTTGTAAACCTTCCTTTAAGAAAAACACCATAAATTTCCAAAAATCTCCTCTCCAAACAAGTGCACCTTCCTCAAAATATCCAATAACCCTAATAGGGCGCAAAAATCAGACCTCACTAGGAGAGTGAGTGATGTGTTGTGTCAAAATGAGGATAAAACTCCTCAATATATACTGTATCATGACCTTTAATTAATTTTAGGTCATAAAAAATAGCTGACAAGGCTTTAAACCAAAATCATACTGTTTTTACATTAAATTTTCTTTTAAAACCCTAAATGAGAAAAAAGTGAGACGTCAAGCCCTCCTAAGGAAGACATTAGGCCTTTTTAGGGCCAGTGCAACATCCAGAAGCCAGACGTTAGCCCTCCTTGGGCTCTTCCAAACTGCCACACATGCCAACAACCCTGTCCATCTACCATATGCTCATGATGATGTCACTAGCCTCCTCGTGACGTCCTCGGTCATCTGGGGCCAACATTCCACTGCAATTAGGTCAATCCCCCTAGGTCTGGCACAACCAAAGTGCCCCCGATGGAACGTCCTCTTCTTCTCCGGTGCAAGACCTTGGTCAAACACTATCCTGTCTCTCCCCCTTTGATGGGGTCTCAACAACCATCTGATGGGATCTTCAGCCCCATGGAGGTCCGAACTAATCATCTCTCCATGTGTACCGGTCCTAATGGTACCTGTCCGTCGGGCATGGTCCTACACATAAAAAGCTACGACCTCCATGGGCTCATTAGTCACAAGGATCATAGCAATGTCAATCACATTTCATCATTAATATTATCAAACATATGCATAAAAACCCTGATATATCATTCAATAGCTCAAAGACTCTACAAGAACCTACAATACAAGGTTGAGAAAAATGACAAGATACCCCATTAGGCTAGTATCCATAAGGAAAGGAAAGTTTCCAAGGGGTTTCTTCCAAGCCATGTAATGAGGTGA
>CBVK0101558208.1:0-10317 GCA_900067695.1 Picea abies | reverse complement strand
GATAAGGTTGGCTCGTGATGAGACCCCCTTTCCCTTGGCCATGCAACCAAAGGTCACTTCCTTGGCGTGGTAACCAGATGGTGGCAATGTCATGCTGTTAGGTACCCATGAACATAATAGGTTGGCTCGTGATGAGACCCCCTATCCTCTTGATTAGGTCTTGTTTGTTATTTTTTTGGGTCCCTCTTGTTTCTTGCTGAGAGGCTTTTTTTTGCCTTCTAGGGGATCCCTGGTTGAAGCATCTCGAGGTTTCATTTTTAGGCTTTTATCTTTTACCAACTACTTTTACCTTCTGGGCCTTTAGCTCCTTCTTCCCATGAGATAAGGTGCAACCCCACAAACAGATCATCCTAATGCCCGGACAAGGGGAATGGGATAGATGAGCGGGAGACAATATGGAAAAGTGATGGTATGATGAGATCAGATGATGGCTCTTTAGAAACCCCCCAGTGGCAAACCAAAACCTATGGGTATAGGTTTTCTAGGGCACCTAGTCAATCTCCCCAAGCATGGTCAAGTGGGTCAATGTAAGATCCAAGCAGTTGTCAGAAATAAAAGGAATTAGATGCATACATTTAAAGGTTATAATGATCAAAAGTGACACATACCATGATACCTTGACCAATTACCTCATGGAGCAAGATCCTTCTCTGATATAAGACCAAGCCAATGGTGATGGATGTTGCTACTGCTGACAAGATGAATCTAACAAAGGAAAATAAATATGGGCCCTCTAGGGCCATGCTCAGGTCAATCCTGCTCTCGATACTCCATTTCTAGGACTTGTGGGTCTCGAGACATGATCTCCTAGTTATCCCCAGAAATCGGGGATAACATGCCCTACCCAAGGTCCCCACAAGGAACTTAGAAAAGACTAATAAAAAAAAGCTTTAAAATGCAAATCTTCCATTAAAATATCATCTCAAAATATAAATACAACTTGGAGAAGTTTGATCTCTTTGAGTTCTCAATACAATAGGCTATGAATGACTACAAAGATTTACTAACTAACCTAAGGATAACCCCTGTGATCTTTTTATACTAGGATATTGTATCCATCCAACCCTTCAATCACTCCTTGATTGAAGGAGCTATTTTCCCAATGGAACAAACCAAATTAAAAAAATAAATATATATATTTTTTATTTCTTGTCATGTCATCAAGTTACAATGATGTGCATATAAATATACGTAGAGGTTATAAGTGATGTCCCTGGAAAATGGCATGACTTATCATTATTACATGTTAATTACTACATCATATAATGATTGTCCTATGACTGTTATTACATGATATTTATTACATTATGATAATAAATGTAATATACCTTAGGTGTATTTAGGTCAATTATAGATATAGGGGGTAATATACATTAGGTATATTACAGGCTATCCCCTCTTGGAAATTCTTCATGGTCAAAGCATGTATAATTTGAGTGTAGTGTACTAAATACTTGTACATCCCCAGGTCCACGATGATATATTTTCTCCATGATTCTTATACTCTTGGTAAAATACCTATTGACACCTGTAAACAATATATTTCTTCACTTGTATTTTGATAAAAAAAATTGACTATCTTGGAATTTTTTCCCTTCAAAAATTTCATCCGTCCATGTATGTGTTCATTTGGAATGTTGATATGGAATATTAATAATTTTCAAACTTGATTTAAGTGTTCTACATTGAGTGGCATCGATAAAAAATCATAGTACAAGATATGTCACCCTAGTACCACCATCTACAACATATCTAAGTTGATCCTTTGTCCTAATCTGATTAAGACATCGATTTTAAACAATATGTTCATGGAAATTAGCTATGCCTTTTTCTTTAGTTGAACCTTAAGATATGTCACCCTAGTACCACCATCTTCAACATATCTAAGCTGATCCTTTGTCCTAATCTGTAATGTCCCCGACCACTCACAGTCCGGGGTACGCTACCTTCAATCCCACCCTTGGAATTATTTCTCTTATCGATACCTTTTTAAATTAATAAGGATGCATAAAAAAAAATATCTAATGACATGCACAACAATAACCAACAAGCATGCATATTCTAAATATTCAATTAAACGATAAAATAAATACATAGCGGAATACATTCATATATAGATAAATAATACCATAACAAAGAGCACGTATATTTATAAAAGAAGACACCAACTAGCTGCAGACCAAGGACATTCCACCCAACCATAGACACTACTGCTCCAAATCTCAATAGTAGTGTCACCCTCGAACCAGGGCTATGAATCCACAAGAATGGTTCCAAAGTGTTACTTAGCTTCCCGAACCGGTCTGCACTCAAGCTCTCATAGGATTTCCCAGCACTCACATCAATCCAAGTAACCAACTCTCTTCTACCCAACTTGCACCACCCAAGAGAATGGACCTCCACCCTTCTCTCCCACGCAGTCCCTCAGGAAGTCCTTCTCGTTCTAGGGATCCAACACACCTGGTCCAGAATATCCATGTTGGAACTCTCAGGAATCGCAGATGTGAAAAACGCTAGACACAGGCCAACACATCTCAGATGTGCATGCCTCAAGTTAGGGATGGATTACACCAACGACCTCTACAACCAATTATACCATGGCTTCTTTTCAGAAGTTCATTCTCCTTTTCCCAGCCAAGACACAAAGGAGTAAGATGAATGGGTGAGGAAAATTAATGGAGTGCAATCTCCACCCAAGGTGAAAAACAATGAACAATCAGTGAATGAATGCATGAGGAAAAGAATGGAATGAAAGAGTAAGTGAAGGAGTGAACGAGCCAACCCCCCAATCAGACCAGGGACAATTTTAAGTATTTTCGTTGGGAATCAAGAACCTCTTGGCCTCCCCCAAGAAGCTCACGTAACTGATCCACTCCCTTAGACAAAAGGGTAATTAAAATAGGAATAAACATTTATCCCCTCAAGCCCCCTCTCTTGTGGAATCATAGCACCATATAACTCTAGTCCTTGTCCGTCTAGCAGCCAGGGATGCATTTATTATTAATAATGATAAAAACATTACATTTCTTGGGAACACTGGACTTTTATAAATAATTGTTTGGTCACTTTGGCCTCTCATCATTGTAACAATGCATTATTTAAAATGGGGGATCAAAACCCGGGGTGTTACATCTCCTCCCCCTTTTTTTGGCACTATCCTCAATGCATATACAAAATAGATATCAAAATCTCAAAATTTATTCAAAAAGCTATGGGTACTCTTCCCACATGGCATCTTCATGCTCCCAGGTAGAATCTTCAAGACCGTAGTAGGTCCACTGAACTTTTACTAGCTCTATAACTTGATTATGGAGCATTTTGACCTTTCTGTCCAATACCCACATTGGTTGAACCTGAAAGTCTCCCTCTGTCTCTACCTGAATTGGGTGTCAATCAATAACATGGTTAGGATCATGTACATTATTATTTAGTAAAAAGACATGAAATACATTATGCACATTCATGGAAGCAGGCAATGCAAACATGTATGCAACTGGCCCTATTCTATCCAATATTTCAAATGGACCACAAAATCTGGCTGCCATCTTTGTACAACTACCCAGTTTCAAGGATATTTTCTTGGGATTCACTTTCAAAAGTACATTCTCCCCTACTTTAATTTCTCTAGTTGTCCTGTTCTTATTTGCATAAAATTTGTGTCTATCCCGATATGCCTTAAAATTCTGCTTGATCTTAACCATTTGGTCTTTCATATCCTTGAGAAACTCTAGCCCAAGTACCACTCTATCTTCTGGGTTGCCCCATCTCACTGGAGTATTTCATTTACTACCATACAAGGCTTCAAATGGGCTCATTCTCAATGAATCTTGATACCCATTATTATATGCAAACTCAATCAAGTGTAAGTAATATTCCCACTTAGATGGCTTATCCATCACATACATTCTCAGCCTATCTTCAATTACTCGGTTGACCCTCTCTGTTTGTCCATCTGATTGGGGATGGTATGCTGTGATAAAGTTTAGATTTGTACCAAATCCTTTAAACAATCCCCTCTAAAAATTGGAGGTAAACTTGGTATCCTGTTTGAGACAATTGTCCTAGGTATCCCATGCAACCTAGCAATCTCCCTCATGTAAATTTATGCAATATTAGTCGTTGTATATGTTGTTTTTATAGGAACAAAATGAGAAGCCTTTGTTAATTTGTCAACCACCACCATGATTGAATCATGTTGCCTTGTTTTCCTGGGTAATTTAGTTATGAAATCAATGGTTATCACCTTCCATTTATTCTCTAGGATTGGTAATGATTGCAGTAAACCCGTTGGGTGCCGATGCTCAGCCTTCACCTTCTAACATTCCATACATCGAACGATGTAATCAACAACATCGTTTTTCATTCCTGGACAAAAGAATTGACTTCTTATTACTATAATTGTTTTTCGATAACCAGGATGTCCAACATAAGGAACATCATGCATTTCATTCAATACCAAATTCCTCAGTTCTCTGGAACTAGGAACATAGATTCCATTCTTATGCATGAGTAATCCATCTTCCTTTATCTCATATTCCTTTATTTTTTGTTGTGCATATCCTTGCTGTAATCTTTCCTTTACCTGTAGGTAATGTTCATCTGTAACAAGATCATCTAAAATTCAACTCTTCAAGTCTGGATGATGCATACTGACAGTCGTAGCATGCATGAGATGCACTCTTCTACTAAGTGCATCGACAAATTTATTCTCTTTTCCTTTGATATGCTTGATATCGAGGTCATATTCACATGAAAAATCTAGCCATCTTGTTTGCCTAACATTCAAGGTTGGTTGTTCGAAAAGATACTTCAAGCCAATGTGGTTTGTCCTTAATTCAAATCTCTTCCCCATGAGATAATGCTTCCACATCCTCAATGCGTGGACAATGGCAACAATCTCCAAGTCATGTGTGGCACAGTTCTTCTCATGTTCCTTAAAATTTCTGGACTCATAACCAATGACATGTCCATTTTGCATGAGTACTCCCACAAGTGTTTCCTTACATGCATCTGTACATACCACAAAACTTTCATTTGGGTCAACAATCTTTAACACAGGTGCACTAGTAAGTAATTCCTTCAACATATTAAAATTCTCTTCACACTTAGGTGTCCATTCAAATTTAGTTCCCCTCTTTTGCAAAGAAGTGATGGGATGAGAAATCTTAGAGAACCCTACTATTAAAATTCTTTAGTAACAAACTAATCCCATAAAAGATTTGACTTATGACACATTTCTGGGTGTTGGCCATCCTCTAATGGCTTCAATCTTCTTTGGATCTACTTCTATGCCCTACTCTAAAATAATGTGTCCCAAGTGATGGATCTAATTTTGATAAAAAGAATACTTATCTTGGAATACAACTAATGTTCTCTCAACACTTGCAATACTAGTCTTAAGTGATGTTCATGCTCCTCTTCAGACTTAGAATAGATAAGTATGTCATCCAAGAACACTATGACAAACTTATCCAAATAATTTCTGAGTATTCCATTCATTAAGCACACAAAGACAACTTGTGCATTGGTCAGTCAAAATGGCACCACTACAAATTCATAATGCCCATACCTGGTTCTAAAGGATGTCTTATGAATGTCTTCTTCCTTGATCCTTACCTAATGGTATCCTGACCTCAGGTCAATCTTTGAAAATATCTTTTCTCCTCTTAGTTGATCAAAGAGGTCATCAATTCTGGGTAGAGGATACTTGTTCTTTATAGTATACTTGTTCATTGGTCGAAAGTCAATACACAGCCTCAAGGTTCCATCCTTATTTATGACAAAAAGTACAGGTGCTCCCCAAGGTGAAACACTTGGACGCATGTACCCTTTCTTCAACAATTCCTCCAACTGCATTTGTAATTCTTTTAACTCTGGTGTGCTCATTCTGTAATGTGTTTTTGACATTGAGGAAGAAAATTGAGAAATCTATCTCCCTTATTGGTGGAAACCCTATTATATCCTAGAATACATCTTCAAGGCTTGGCCCCTTCATATTTTCTATATCTTCCACATGAGTTGCATACAATTGACATCCTTTTCTAAAACATCTCTTCAACTGTAAGGCTGAAATATCCCTTATAGAGATGGGTCTTGGAACTCCTTTCACAATGCTCTATTTTCCATATCCATCAAGACATGTAAATGTCTTGCTATTACAATCTAAGACATCATTATGCTTGTCCAACCAATCCATTTCAATTATAATATCATAAGACCCCAAGGGTATGATATTTAGATCAACACTAGTATTCAAACCATTAAGACTTATGGAACAACTTATGACCATAACATGGATTCTCCTTTTGGTTCCAGTGGCTAACTGAACCAAACTTGATTTTCCAAGATAAATTTTCTCCAAATGTAATATATCCACTATTTTAGGATCAATGTAACAATGACTTTCTCTTGAATCAATTAAAATAGCAACACGTTGATTTATGATCTTAGCTTCCACCTCGATCATATTGGAATGGTACTTTGCTTGTCGATCATCTAAAGATGCATAGATTCTTCCCATATATTTGATTTTTGTAGCCTCTTGGACATTGTGAACAATCTTCACTTTGTCTTTTATATGTGGGCAATCCTTGTACAAGTGATGTTCTTTGCATCCCCAACATTGGATAGGTGGTATTCCCCTTTTTCCCAAGGAGTCTTCTTTCTTGGATTCACCCTTAGCATACTGATCTTGATGATTTCTATTAGTCTCATTCCTATTGAAGGGAGGTTTGAATCCTTTCATCTTTTGATCAAAATTCTTCTTATTCTTATCCTTCCAAGATTTCTGTAGGGATTCTCTTCCCTGTCCTTTCTCATACAAGTATTTATCCTTCCTGATGGCCTTAGTCAAAGTCTTGGGTTCATCATACTAATATTTTCTTTATAAAAGGTTGGTAGTCCACTCAAAAACCTCTGTATCTTTACCTTTTCATCGTTTATAAACCCATCATATTTTAACAATCCCAAGAACTTCTTCTCATATTCTTCCATAGTCATGCTTCCTAGCTTGTGTTCAAAAAAATCCTACATTTTCTTGTCATAAAAATGCTCTGAGAGGTACTCCTTCTGGAAGTACTTATTGAACTGCTTCCAAGTTATCCTACTCTCATTAATATGTTCAACTTGCTTCATTTGATCCCACCACATCACAACTTTCCCATGTAAATGGTACAAGAAAATCCTGGCTTCTAGGTTTGATGAATAGTTATGCAATTTAAAATACCTACTGAGTCGAAGCAACCATGCTTCAACATCATCTTCTCTTTATTTTTCACCATCAAAGGAGGGTGGCTTAAGATTCCTCATATCTCCTTGCCAAATTTTCCACTTCCTATCTCCTTCTCTAGTGACTAACAAGAGACACCTCTGGATTGCTTCTAGAATCTTCCGATGCATAAAAAATTATTTATGAGTAAGGAGGTGAGTGGTGTCTATGATTTCTTCTAGCACTTCGTAAATAACCAGATCTTACACAATCCTCTCTTCTTTCATGAAACTTGCCTTCTTCTTCTTGTTTTGAGTTTGATCCCTTCTTCATTTGCCTCTGCAGTTGATTTAAGCTCTACAACACTTGAGAATTTATCCGACTTTCCTCTCTCATCAGTCTCTCATTTTTTGCTTTGTAGCTCTGCACTTCTATTTTCAAGCTTCTTACAGTTTCTATTAATGTTTCCTTCTCTCCTCTTTCCTTGCATCCATTGGACTCTGTCTTTGCATTATCGACTCTGGTATTTTGGCCTTCAGCCTCCTTATCATGGATGGAGGCTCTTTCACCTTCTTTTATTTCTTCAATACGCATTCTGAGCTGACGTGTTTAAACCCCTTAATTCTGCAAAATGTGCAAGCGACGATTTTGTTATAATTAAGAATATGATAAACCAAAATTGCCAAACCATGTTACATGTCCCTTTTCTTCTCAATTCATGAAGAAAATATATGTATCAATCTACACCGTATAACACTTCCATGTTATCCCTTAGCTGATATTGAATTTAATTCTGCATAGAAACTCCCTTCAAACCACTTCCTAAGGTGACCATGGCTCGAAACTGTGATCAAATCCTTCCTGGCACTTCACAACTCTGAAACCTTCAGCTTGGACCAGATAAAAAATCCTCGTCCTCATTCATGATAAACGATAGAGATCCACTTCGGGACTTAGTGCTTTGGGAATTCAAAAATTTTGACCTCCGCTTTTCCTTGGAGTACTCCATACCCAAAGTTCTAGATCGGGCACCACACGTCCACCTCAAATCAGCGGTTCTAGTCCACTTCGGGACTTCGGCCTTTGAAAGTCTCAACTTTCCCCACTTTCTTCCTCCTGTAACACTTTCACCTGAATTTCACGATATGTCGATACGTGTCCTCCCATCGATCAATGATTATGAATTGGTTTCGCTCTTCAAGCTTTGGGAGTTTCAAACTCTGTGCCTTCACTTTATCCCAAAGTGATTTTACCTGAATTCGACGATCTGTCCACGCGTGTCTCTCACAGATCAATGGTTGATATGTACTCCAACCTTCGGGCCTTCAGGAGTTCTCGACCCAACACAAATTGTCACATCTTTTTTTTCTATGGGGTGCCCAGTCTCCAGATTGCATGATATGTCGTCACGTAGAGAAATACTAGAAGCAAACATGTGGCCCAATCAGGCGGGTGACACATGTCACGTTCTAACTGAAATTTCAATCCTCCACAAGTTCAAACTCACTAACACATGGCACACATCCCATGTGTCCACATCATCCCAGGTGATGTATGCGATCCACGTCACTTCAAAATTTTGGGCTTTGGAGGTTTTTACGCTTTCATTTCGAGGTCCACATCACTTCCAGGTGATGTCATCATGCCCCACCCATGCATATCTTCGGGCTTCAGAACTTCAGGCTTCAAGAGTTTCCACATTAGCACACTTCCAATTATTCTGAACTCTGAATTCCCGAACTGGCCAATCTTCCGACATGTGTATCCCTTATTGGATGTTCCGTATTAAATCTGGACTTCGGGACTTTGGGAGATATTGTTGAAAATATCAACGATTCTTATTGATTTGAGATGAATGGCCCTCAAATACTTCGGGACTTCGGGTAGTTCTTTCCCCATTTCTTCTCTTTGCAAATTATTCCAGAGTACTAAGTCTCTGAAGTGAGATATCTGGCACTGTGTGTCCTTGTTGATGGACGGTCCAGATGAACTCTGGGATTTGGGCCTTTAGGAGTTCTAGCTTTTCGCATCTGTCTTTCTTCCGAAGTGGTTATCTGTCGGAGTGCAATATCTCCTGCCACATGTCCACTTCGATCAATGGTCTGGATCTACTTCAACACTTCGGAGCTTCGAGATTTGAGAGTCCTTTACTCACTCAGCTTCTTCTTGCTTCCTCCCAGAGTATGAGATCACTTGACACGTGTCCCCTACTTGAATTTAAATGACCCTGAGTGATTGCGGAGAATAAACTCACTCACTTTTTAATTTCCTTCCTGATTTATGTAATGGAAAGATGCTCATCCATAGTGGGATCAATATCCACCATTGATCTGTTGATCTAGAAAGATCTATGATCTCGAGTGACTTCGTGTTCACAACTTGCAGAAACTTTAATTTCGTTCCTGATCCCCACAATGCATCCCCACTGTCAATTTCTCTCTAATGATATCTAATGGTTGTGACTCAACCTTTTCTTCACCTTCATCAAATGACCCTTGTTCACCTACCATACGATCCAACGATCTCGGATCTCTCTTGATCCCATAGTGGCAATCGCTCTTGAATTTGAAAGGGATGGTCAGGATCCTTCAAACCCTTACAAAGGATCTCTAACGTTCTAGTTCCCACATAGGTTCTGCAATGCCATTCCTCGTGAGATTTCCAACTTCACAGTCATAATTTTATCTCAACCACTAGATTCTGACCAACAGACCCAGCCCATACCAGCCTGGTGTTTCAACCAGAAGCTTTGATACCAATCTGTAACATCCCTGACCACTCATAGGCTGAGGTACGGTACCTTCAATCCCACCCTTGGACTTCTTTCTCTTACTGATACCTTTTTAAATTAATAAGGACGCATAAAAGAAAAGATCTAATGACATGCACAACAATAACCAACAAGCATGCATATTCTAAAGATTCAATTAAATGATAAAATAAATACATAGTGGAATACATTCATAACAGATCAATAATACCATAACATAGAGCACTTATCTTTATAAAATAAGACACCAATTGGCTGCAAACCAAGGATGTTCCACCCAACCATAGACACTACTGCTCCAAATATCAACAACAGTGTCATCCCCCATCCAGGTGAGATC
>CBVK0101558185.1:0-11375 GCA_900067695.1 Picea abies | reverse complement strand
GTAGTTAGGAAATATGACGGTCACGATATGTTCCCGACATAGAGTGATCTGATGGCTCATATTATCCTAAATATTAATGGATACATTGATCTGTGGTTTAACACCCGATTGGTCCATGATATCTATTTAAAGAGCATGGAGGGTCATTTGCTAATGATCGACTGTGAGAAAATCTCTTGTAAATCTCCCTGTAATATTTTCTTTTGCATCAATAAATTTGTCTGGCCACATTGGTTGGGGCCATGGATGCTTCCCCACAGGGTTTTTACCATGTAAAAACATCAGCGTGTTGAGATAATCGTGTGAGTGGGTACTAAATGTGTTCATATTATGTTGGAATACCTCTATTGTCAAACAAGAAGAAGTTAGCACTGAAAAGGAAACAAAACCCAGGTGGTAGAATATTTAGTTGAATGAAGAAACCAAATAGCCAAAAGGGGAACTGAATAGCCAAATGGAGAAGACAAAACAATTAACCTCCCTCTCACTTTCTTGTATAAGTCCAATAAATAAATGGATTCTTTCTTGTGCTTCTTATAGATTTTTTAATGAAATATTAATGAATGAGAAGTCATTGTTGGCCAAGATTTTTGGAGAGAAACTTAAGTTATGAAATGTGTGGTTTGTGGAAATTTTTATGCTAATTTACTTAATTTTGGAATGATATGAGCATATGATTTTATAATGCATAATTTTATCACTTATAAGTAAATTGTTTATTTAGTTTGTCTCACATATTGATTGTCTATAACCTTAAGCATAGTACTGTAATCAACTAGTCATTACCAAACTTTTTTGTGATACTACTAGTTATTTAGGTTATTGCTTTTATTTTCTAAGTAACTTTTTACTAAAGTTTGAAAGCTATAAGATATTTGGTGCTACATTTATTCTATCAATTTTGTTAGTTAGCTTGGGAATCATTCTAAATGCTATAGATTAATTTCATTCCATTTTATTGCACTCAAAAATTCATAAACGGTGGACTGTGTTGCAACCGATAAAACCCAAACAAAACTATCTAAAGGTGGTTGGGCCATAAACTAGACATATTCCCTATTCCAAAGAATGTAAGGTATAATTGGTACCTTTTATTCAGGAGAATGCCTACTTATTTTAGAAGGTCATTCAGCCCCATCAACAATCAATCATTTAAAAAGTACACTTCAACTTCACCTTTAGACCAATAATTGAATCATCACAATTTCAAGTGATAATTAACTCATCCACACATACAACAATCAAAAAAATCTCATTAGTCACATTCTTCACATAAGTAACATGATATGATTGACAACACTTGAAACCATTATGAAGCAAGAACTTATAATCTTATCATACCATGTTCAATGCATCTGTTTCAAGCCATAGAAGAATTTTTTCACTATGCATATAAGGAAAGTCCTGGACAAAGCCAAGTGGCTACTCCATATATCTCCTCATTAATATATTCATGTAATAAAGAACTCTTCATATCCATCTAATGTACCTCCCAACTATTTTATGAGGATTGTGGATGCTTCTTAT
This sequence comes from Picea abies, assembly GCA_900067695.1. Lineage (NCBI taxonomy): Eukaryota > Viridiplantae > Streptophyta > Pinopsida > Pinales > Pinaceae > Picea > Picea abies. The sequence continues at coordinate 9,848 of CBVK0101558185.1, read as the reverse complement.
TTCTTTCATTGCATATTAGGATCCACGAGATACACCTCTATCATAGATTTAGAATTTTTGAGGTAGGTAAGATGTATTGTTCTTGAAACATATAAAGACCCAAATTAAACTATTATGACACAAATATGATCCATAAACATCCTTGGATATTCCAATTGTCAACTCATAAAAACATATCTAAAACTTATATCTAGTACAATCATCTTATACTCCATTATGCAACTATTGTTTTTTATAAAACACACCATTCATAATATTATTACTACTATGGCACCATTTGTTATAAGAACAGAATATTCATTGCATAAAATCATATAATGTATCAAAGTCTAGAGTATAAATGATAGATTATAACAACAACATGCAATTGTAGAAGAACTAGATTACCACAAATAACAATATCTTTATTGATGAAAGCAATGTTCACTTGCCTATTTGAGGGGGGGAATCTCTAGAAGAGAAGATCTCTAATTAGAATATGCTTCACAAGACACCCTATTACCTTGCTTATAACTCATTATATAATTTCTATCTAATCTCCAAGTAACTTTTTGGTGTAGGAACTTTGTAGTAGGTAGAACCTTCGAGTAAGCCTTCTTACAATTATTGCTTTCACACAATATCTACTACATGGGATTTATTTAATAGATATGTCCTAAATACATAGAAAACTATCTATCTACTTAAGGGGGTTAGGGTAGGACCTTAACATGCCCCCCCCTTAAAAATTAACATTGTCCTTAAGTTTGTGTTGAGCACTCAACACACCCTAAAAGTTTTTGTGAATTTTTTCTTTTGGGTACCACTTTGTCATTTCTGATTGAAGTTAGTTGTGTAGGGATCAATGGGTTTATATATATATATTTTGTTTTCATCATCGATCACATTCATTTTGATCTGAAGTATGTTGAACAATTTGACATTTATCTCTAAGTAAACGTGGCATTAGACTAAGTTGCACATAACTTAAAATTTGTTTTATAAAGAGACACACGTCGATCGATGAATCTTGGTCTGCAAAAATAAGTCCATAAAAAAAATTGTTGATTCTCAAGATACCGTCGGCATCAGAAAATTGGGAAAAGGGGCGCGCTAATTGGTGATTCCATCCTGCGAAACAATTTTCTAAAAATCATCAATGTACCGTTAGCATTGGTGAAATCCTAAAGATAAACAGTCAACATAGGCGACAAAAATTGCCAATCGTCGATCGTCGATATACTGTCGGCATCAACGAAGAGGGATAAAGGGCACAATAACATATATTAGAAATAAAATCATCGACGCTGAAAATAAAAACTTCTCACACCCAAAGGGTCAAATCAACCGCCATGTGTTTTACTGCATGAACAGTCTGTATTGCTCAGGCATTACCCACATCATACCTATACTTCCATGTTAGCACTGCGGGGCAGTTTTGGGTCGGCATCGAAACTTTTTCCTAGAGGCACCAACGAAATAACGTCAAAGAAAATCCCCCGACATCGATACACTCATTAACTACCAGTTGATTGCTAGAACACTAAACTTTTGGTTTTAGATCAAACCTTTACCTTCTGACGTTGATGATCTTGGTCATCTTGCGCTGTCCATTTAATGATCCTTCTTATCCTCGATACCAATCATACTAGTCTCGTTGGAGTGCGAAAAATCTTGAGTAATTTGAGGAGACACCTCTAGCTAAGTGAAGGATGAGGTCTACAATTTGTTAGACAATTAAGAGCTTCATGTAACCAATAACATGACGTCATGTGCCAATTAACTTCCGAAGATTTGAATTCATCGATGACCTATAAAAAAATAAACACACTCCTCCACTGCCAACCTGCATTTCATTTAATCCTAAACATGATGTGGATTCTGTTATAGATTGTGTAGATCGTATTTGTACTCCTGAAATTAAGACTCAATGCGATAAGGTAGGTATGTTTTAAATTTGCAAAGATTGTGCCCAAGCATGGTATTCCATTCACAAATCATTGATCTTCCAAGCAGACGAAGGCACAAGAGAGAGAGCATCGAAGAGGTAATAGGTCATTGTGCCACTTCAATTACCAATAAGACCAGGTTTTCCTATAAGGAAAAGGTAAGCATGATTTTACTATTTACATTTTCTGATTGCTTTAAATAAGACCTGTCATAGTTGGCTCGCAACTTAATATTCCATTTTTTGTAGGAAAAATGCCTCCGCGAAAGCCGACAACTAGACACTCACCAAACACACCCAAAATGAAATAATTGGAGATCGATGAAGGGTCGACACCAGTGAAAGCAAGATAACTTGATTTCGTTTCAAAAACAAAGTCAGTCATCTGAACTTCCACTAAGAAACAAATTACCTAGCCTCCAACGTTTAGGGACACAAAGGTGAGTAGTGGTTCTAAATAAATGCTCCCACATTGGGGAGATCTTTTTGACAAAATCAATCAAGAATATTACCTAGAATTCACACCTCACAATGACCTGGACATCAAGATGTTGGATGACTAGGTTTTCCCGAACATTTGGTGATCATATCTGCATATGGTGGCCTACCGGACCCCAGTTCTACCCTACATCGAAACCCTTGGATGGATAATTGACCACACAGACGCGATGGAATGCACACTCAATAATGAGGAGGGAGAATGTGTTGGTGTTTCGAGTAGAGGTACAAAAATACTACAAATTCAGAGACCTAGAGGAGTTCCATGACACCAACAAGTTACTGGCCTTGTGGTGGAAAGAAGATAAGAATTTCACAAATAGGATCAATGGTTGGTAAAACATGGTAAGCATTAGAGAACCTTATATTTATTTAATCGATTTATTCTACTGATTGTATGGGGAAAAAGATTGTTCAAAGTTTTCAGAGGCTTGGATGCTCTCAGCATACACCGTGGCAATCTCCAATAGCAGTTTTAATTGGGGAACCATCATCTCCAAACAACTGAGTATCAACATCCTACAGGCACAGACACCAAAGCATGGAGAAACACTAGTTTTCCACATGGCATCGTACCTGTTGCATGTAATCTGCACAATAAATGTTTTTGCAGGTATGAATTTAAGCTGACATGTTGTTGAGTTTCCCATGCATTTTTATTTCAAAACTTTGTGGGAAAATAGGTATAAAATGTTTTACGCCATGATATGTGATGAGTTCATAGCCCGAGTGCACTTCATTATATTTAGAAAAGAATTCCCAAGGCTTTTTGTGACAACCAAAAAGATGATATCCATGGTTGGCTAATGATATCTTGAAGAAATAAGCACTTATATCAGAGTGTTTGAGGCTACTGACGCACCACACCTACTCCCCATTCATGTCCTAGACCATCTCTATTTGGGAGAAATTTGTTACCAGACCATTTTGCAAGGCTATAATGCCTCTTTGGTAAAGGATAAGAAGAGGGATTTCATACCCTATTGTTTTCATATCAGGTTTTACATGGTAAAATACACTACATGGGAAAAACAAGAGGGATTGATTTAGCTTGAGTATCAGTTCCCCACAGGCTGTTTTCGAAAGAATGATCCAAAAGGCATAGTACTCCATCATGCGTTGTAGGTTTCCTCATGTTGGCCATATTCTCATGATAGCTTCGAAGATGAGATCTTTATCGAGGGCGCCCAAGACAAGGAGGAAGTGCTCCATAGAAGGGATAACCCTAATATGACCAAATTCAAAGAAATGACCATGGATGAACAAGTTGAGACAATAGATCACATAGCTTAAGAATCCCTCAGGGTAAAAGAAGAAAACAAAGCAACGGAAGCGACAGAGGCTCGAAGAAGGGGGATATTGTTATTAGAAGAAGCCGAGATAGCTATGCAAAGACTAGGGGAAGATACACCACTTAATCCATTAATAGATCCCTTGAGAATTACCCCAGTAGATACAAGCAGCCATGAGGAAGAGCTAAATGGCTCAGATACAATTCCACCAGAGGAGACCGTTGATCAAGAAAACCCTAGGCCTATGTCACCACAGGTAGGATCGTCGATGACTACTATAACCTAGCTAAGGTCAGCAAGAACATCAAGTGGGACGGGTATGCCTAATGTCCTCATAGATTTAATCATGATATATGATGATGAAGATGACTCAGAGGCCTCGCACATAACCCCAGTGCCAATCACATAGGAGAAAGAACCAGGGGAAACATCTACTCCAGTTTTCGATGATGTGACTCCAAATCCTCAAGAAGGCGACTTGGTAGCTAGGATCACTCTTGACACTATATTTCTCGATCAATTGGGAACACAACCTCGGAATGAAAACTCCAAAAATTACTTGGATGCTGGTGAATAAGAAGAAGGAGTGGGGTAGCCAAAAATTGGCATCTCAACAGCCAAACTCCAAGCTAATGTCGATCCTTTGCCTACTTCCCCATCTAGGACCAAGACTCCGTTAGCCGACGAGGACCAATAGGACACCAAGTCACTAGAACATACATGATTTTACCCTGCTAGGGAGCTAGGAGAGCCTGCCATGGAACACCTTTATATGGTGAGAAGCTTAGGCAATACTCTGTTTTAGGGAGATCAACAGATTCTTGAACTAGTAGACGAAGTCGCCGATATATAGGCAATTTATTATGACAGGAAGAGGAAAGATGTGATGAGAAGAACAATCAAGAAAAGGAAGCTCGTGCTTGATAACACACTTCTCATAACAATAGAGGAGACAATGTTTGACACCGAAAATGATAAGATAGCTGAGCTTATTAGAGTAGGGACATCCATAATCGATGCCACTTTAGACAGGGAAAAAAGGGATGAAAGGGAGGTAGCCTCCATGAAGAAAGAATTGGACCATCTGTAACATCAAGAAGAGTACTTACCAAAATTCAACACAGGCAGTGGTACTCTTGAAGTGTGAGTTCCGAGAGATGTATGCGCAATTCACAAGGGAGAGAGACCTCTTCACCGCTTGCATAGAATATTTCCAAGAAGATACCCTCATGGGGTTGAAAACCTATAAAGACATGCAACAATGGTATGATAAGGCATATCAAGCCTTAGAGTGGATAGACTACATCAATGAAGTACATAAGGGTCGAGATGCAAAAGAGCATGGCATCCGAGTGCTGATGGACATCAACATCTCTTGTATAAGGAAGGCAATTGAACATTGGGTAAGCATGGTCCAGGAACCCCGACAGAAAATGCATAAGAGATGGGAAGAATGTGAGAAAAATTGGGAGAAAATCAATCAGGAAATGAGGAATACTGACTTGTTAGAGTTTGTCCCATTGGAGGATTTCGCTGATCTATGCCACATAGTTAAGCAACATGCAGAGAAAGACCAGGTGTACAAAGAAGAGATTTCATAGGTTTCAAGCACGATCCCAAGTCAAGTGAAGAAGTTCATGGAGCCTCTGATTAAACATATAACAGTCTTACATTGCTTGAGTGTCAAACTAGTCAAGTACAAGGAACAATCAATCGAGATGAAAGAGGTCCTCTCCGCTCTGATGGATCAACATAGGTTCCTGTATGCAAATATGTGTGAAGATATCTTCTGTAGATGGCCAGAATACAAGAGGAACAATCCACTTCAGTAAAACCACCAGATGATCAAAAGAGAATCAAAAGAAAACAGACAGATAAAGTCCGCTACGTGGCATTTTATTAACTTAACACAACTTTATAGTTATTTTAGTTTAGTTATTTTTTATAAATATGGGAATCGACCTTGTGTCAAAGGTCGATGGTTTTAGGGAGAAAGACTTTTTCTAGAATATTGTAAGAGAATTAATTCTGTGCAATTTCTTTTAATTAAGAAGTTTTGTTTAGAACCAAAGACACTTCTTTCATCTGAGGCGTGAATGTAATTGGACCAAGGGGGATTATCTCTGTCTTCGAATCCAATGTTTGTTGTTGTATTGACTAAGATTTTTTGTATCTATTATTTAAGTTATCTCATAATGCTGCGACAATTCTTTTATTCTAGTTGATGAATAGAAATCGATTGTGTTAACATGTGATTGATAATAGTGCATTGAAAATTACTTTTCCTGCACTAACTTCTTGTCACGTATATATTTTCTTTCTGTAACTGTTATCTCAGATGATGTTGAATGTTTACAAGTAAAAATAGTATTATTGTTAGTTTGAAGTAGTTTATATCTTCTTCGTCTGCATGCTAAGGTATAAAGGTTATCCCAAAACCTAGCTTTCTCCAACATATATTGACTTCCCTCTGCCATTTAGTTTAAGCTCCATCTTTCTTTTTCTCCTCAAATGTTACAAAAGAACCAAAAAGAGAACTGCACAACCTGAGGAAAGGTTTCACAAAAAAGAGTTATCTATTAGTCATTATTAAATCCCATCGATAATTCTAGCCAGATCACAAATCTGGAGAACCTTACCACTCATCAAATGCTTACAGGTATAATTGGGGCTCTTATGTGGGTTTGGTTCTTGTTTTTGAGTCAATGGATCTCTGACCCCTCAACAGAATTAACACTAGAAGGAGGGCCTGAATGAATGCATGGGTAATAATATTTATGATAATATATTTCCCAAAGCCTATAGATTCAAAATATGCCACATGCATGGATAGTCGTTCTTGAAACAACCGATATACAGAGAGTACTCCCAATACGAGTAACTCACCTCAACACGAAGAGGAAGAACACATGTACCCTGGAATACCTTACGCTCTTCCCGATGAAGAGTTAAATAAGTTCAAAAGAATCCCTCGAGCTTAAGCTCGACAAATCAGAGCATTACCTTTAGCTCCTTTAGTTCCTGAAAGAAAAAAAATAAACAGACCAATTTTTGACACCCTTGACCAGGTATTTGTTCACATGGTAGAAGACGTGATTGATTTTTCCATCACAGAGATCGAACAACCCCTTAATCTAATACCCGAAACATCGGTTGGTAACTACTTTGAACTTGACGATTCTGAATCTGAAGAGGAAGGTTCCAACTCTGATCACTCAGGTTCCAAATCAGAAGACATGTAGGATAATAATGATAACTATGGAGAGGAGGGAGATCAATATCGAGATAACCAACCATGGATTGAAAGAGATGCTCTGGTAATTCCAGGACAAATGCATAACCTACCCAGACATCCAAAAAAGATACTTCCCAAATTTGATCCTGAAACCTCTGGATTGCCTGAAGATCATATTTATAAGTTCATATTATCCATAAGGTTGATGAATGCACAACATGAAGATGTGGTGTGTAGAATTTTCCCTTATACCTTTGCAAATTCAGCTTCAACATGGTATTTCAACCTACTGGTTGGTTCCATAACTATTTGAACTAATTTTCAAAAGGATTTCTTGGACAAATTTGCTGAAGAAACTACTACTGGAGCCTTAATGGATGAACTGTTCAACGCCACTATGAATCCAAAAGAAAAGGTCAAATATTTCAACCAAAGATTTATCACTATTTTGAACAAATTCCAACCCAAGGCTAGACCTACTCCAGATCTACAAATTGAAGTATACGCTAATGCTTTCCCAGCTTCTATTTCTACGTTTTTAAAAAGGGATGCCAAGAATACCCTAGCAAAAAATTTCAAGGAAGATAAAATGATTGAGTTCCAAATGAAAGGATGAAAAGAAGGTTATATCTCACTAATAAAGAAAGAAACCCAACCTCCACCTAAGAGGGGACTTTTGTTGGCTAGACCCCCGGGCAAACAAACATAACAAGGCCCTGAAAAAGAGGGAAGGGACATAGAAAACCTGTAGTGGATGATAAAAAAAATCTCAAACGAGATCGTAGATATGAAAAGGAGTGTTGGGGAAGGAAACCAAAATCAAAAACCCTTTTTAAAAAGAAATCTACCCTTCAAATCTATAGAACCTCCCCCAACCAACCTAAACGTCAACTTAGGGAACACAACATCTGTCTCTTTCTGTATGTATCACCAAGAAAAACATTCAGAAAGGGATTTCCCTTAATGGTTGCATGCTATAAATTTAATAACTAATCAATTCCTAGACGAATGTTTTCTAACCAAACAACCCAGTAGCTCGACAATAAATGTCATCGATCAAGAAAGTCAAGAGCCACCGGAAGAGACAACCATGTTGTTATGGGATTCCAACCATCCGATGCCTTTCAATGACGCCCCTGAAGTGCAGGGACCTCCCACCTAAGTTCTACATGTAAAGACATGAAGTAAAAGTCAACCGAGGAAAATTGATCACACCACTACTCAATTATCTCGAGGAAATCAAGCGGTCGATCGCCCAAACCCCTATTTTCTTCTCAAAAAAATCTCCCACACACACATACACGTGAAATGCCTGAGCTAGACTACAACGTAGTAGAAGACTTGAAGAAGATGACAACTAACGTGTCTGTCATGGAAATGTGTAGGATTCCTCAACAAAAGGATTTTTTGTTACAAGCCTTAAAGTTAACAAACACCTCTTTGACGAACATTAACCAAGGTGACGCCCCATCTCCCACTAACTTAAAAAATAATCCGAATGTGAATGCTTGTTCTTTGGATAAAAAATGGAAGGCCTTTTGTTCCCCCGTTCCTCTTGACATTTGAGGTTTTTAACATAAATCTATGTAATTGCCTGGTTGATTCCGAGGAATCTTCAAATGTCATGCCATTAACAATATACAAGAAACTGAACGCAACCCCGGTCAAAAGTGATAAACACATCATACAACTAGATAGGAATCAGGTAAAGGTCATCGGGGAAATGAAAGATGTCATAATCATAATATCTACACATCCCAAATTTGTTCAAGTAATTAACATAATCGTGGTAGACATCCCGAAGGCCTATGGAATGCTACTTAGTCGAGACTGGTCTGAGAAATTAAACGAATATTTTAGTACTGACTGGGCTTACCTCTGGTTTCCATTGAAAGGACATCCAAAAATGATCAAGATTGACAAATAAAGATACCTCAAACATACTGTCAATGATTTAGAGAGCCAAAATGAACCCTCATCAACAGATTTCCCTATGTTAGGAAGCTACTCCTGTGATTATGATTTCGGTAATTTCACCCCTCACATGTCTCACATACCATCTGCACAAAAATCTGAAATGATATTCCAAATATACTTGCTAGTGGCTGTAGGAGAAAACATCCTCTGTCAGGATTCTCTGACAAGAGTAGCAGACAATGAGGTTGAAAGTTAAAACATAGCTAGACATGAAGAAGTTAGAAATTCCCCCCCACAAATTTGGATGATGTAATTTGATGGCTATAAATTGCAAGAGGGGTAGGGAGCAAGATGCATCCTCATTAACCCAAAGGGGAAACAAAACTTCTTATCATGCAGATTAGAATTCGAATGCACTAATAACACTGTTGAATATGAAGCTCTAGTCCTAGGACTAAAGAAATCCATCGACTTAAACATCAAGGAATTGAAAGTTTTTGGAGACTTTGAAATTATCGTTAGGAAAGTGAAGAATACTATCCATTTCAATTCACTTCACTTAAGAAATTACCAATAAGAGGTGCACAAACTAATAGACAATTTTGAGGCCTTCAACATTATTGCAGTTCTGAGGATGAAAAATACCCTTGCTAATGCTCTAGCCATTGTTGCCTCAAGATTATCTCCTTTATAAGACTATGAAGCCTCAAGGTTTGTATTAGAACTTCTCTACAAACCATCGGTGCCTAAAAACATTTCTAACTGGAAAGTCTTTGAAGGGGATGAAGAGATTGTATATTTCCTGACTAATCAGGAGAATTTTAAGGATTTGGCCATTCATGATGAAATATTACAATATCTACTCACATAATCAAATCTCCACGAACAGAAGAAGGGAACATATCACTCTGATGAAAAACCAAAGTTTCACATGATACCAAAAGGAGTGGCCAATCTGGAGAACCTTTTCGACCTAAGG
>CBVK0101558152.1:0-17579 GCA_900067695.1 Picea abies | reverse complement strand
TCATTAATAGCCTCACTAGATCTCTGCAATCTGTCCACAAATGTTCAACTGTAAAACTGCTAGCAATGCCTCGCATCCATTGGGCTATGGAGTGTCAAAAGATGACTTCAAAATTTAATCCAAATCCTGCAAATTATTCAAACTCTAACAAAGTGTCGAACACAAGTTCCTGTTGCAAACTATTAGACTAAAAAGGATCGCATGCTTGATGGCGAGCTTATTCTCTATCTATTCCTACTCCTAACCAGAAAAATTGGCTCATCATGTGACATCATGCTTCCAGTGAAGCCATGATAACATCATACTATTTACAAGAATCTTTTTCATGCAGATAAAATTCAAAGAAAACTTCATTATGTGTGGCATAATTTCAACTTGCAATACATACTTACAATCACCATCTACTTCAATTCCAAAAATTGCACAACTAAAGAATTTCATAAATAACATCTCCATGTAGATGGCCACTGGATCATAGAAAGAAGAAATAGATTGATAACCAAACACAGTTACCTCTGCTTGTTGTTCAAAAATTTCTTCAACCTCTAATATATGGCTGCCATAAACTTGTTCCTACAAATCTGAAAATAGTTGTGAGCTGATTGGATTGCTAATCCCTTCTTTTTCGATATCTTCTTCGTAGGTGATTTCAATTTTCTATTCATGAGGCGTTATAAACAGAAGAGAAGACCTTAAATCTTCAGCCAGGTTAAAATCATCATATTCAATGTCTTCTGCAAACATGGAATGGATTATTACAGCATGATGTTGTTCCTTTATGGGAAAAGAAAAAGGCTCGTCGAAATCATATTCATAAATGTCATATATTGGTTTACTGCTTCTCAAGTCAACATTATTTGATATAAAAATCTGCTCTTTTCCATCTGCATACTTATCAAAAATAGGTGAACAGAAAACCTCTGTATCTTGCAAAGAAAGACAAGCAATCTTCAAATCTTTCTCTCCAATCACAGGTGAAAACATATCATAGACAACCTCTTGAAAAAGTTCAGAAAAATCTTCTTCTCTAACTATTTATTCATGCAAATCAAAGGCAGTAGGTGCAACAGAGATAAGGTCTGATGCATCTACAACTATCTAGTTCCCATTATAATCATTTGTGTCATGAAGATCTTCCTTAACAACATAATTTTCATCTTGACAAAGAGAAGAAAAGACTACTTCCTGTTGAACATGCTTTTCAAATTCATCACAGCAATCTTCAAAGAGACTTTCAGCTAGAAATTCATCTTTACAAAACAAATGGAAAACATAATGAAAAATTTCCAATGAGTGAATGCTTGAAGATGGAAGAGATCTGCACCAACCAAGGGCTGCTCCCTTCAAAGAATATCTGAAAAGCTTGATCTTGACATCTTCATGCACAATTTGATGTTCATGAACAAACTCATGGAAATCTAGCAATCTTCATGCACAATTTGATGTTCATGAACAAACTCATGGAAATCTAGCAGATGTTCAACCGAAACCTCCCAATCTTCTCCTTTAAATGTAGGAAGAATAGCTTCCCATTCATCTCTACTAGGTACTGGATTAGGGAAACCAACAATCTTGAAAAAATCACAGAAGGCATACCTTTCCGCTAAGATCTTATTCATTTCATACCAGTGGAGTCGCCAACAAATTTCTGAACAATGGAGTCGCCACTGAATCCATCCTTCACGGAGTCGCCAGATAGATGATTACAACCGAAAATGTGTCCAGACTTTGTCTATCATCAAAGCTATATCTTGTCGTCTCCCAAGGAAGCTGAGCTTCAATCTCCTATCCCCGACAATGACGCCAATTTGTTATCACTCTAGGAAACTCTCTTAGGTTGTATCTCAAAGATGCCTGGTAACTTAACTAATCTTGTAATGTTTTAATCAAATGGATCGAGATGGATGAATCAATCAAATATCACACACTCTAGACATATATGAATACGTTCAGAAAGATAAGGCTTTCAATCAAAGGTGTTCAGAAGGTTTAATAAATAGTGAAAGCATGGAGAATAACTATAATACTAGCAGAAACATATACACAAAGTACATATGAATGGCTAGATAAAATAAGTGAAGTACTTGCAGATTATATGTTTATGGATGTAATGATAAGTTGACAGTTATCATACATCAAATAAACAATAAACAATGAACATAATATTCAGATACAAGTAAGATAAGAGAGAGAATATGAAAGTCTAAACAAAGATGGCAAAAGAAGCTTATGTCTAATATATATTCAAAAAGTCTGAAGAATACAATAGTAGTGGTCAAGTTCCCATAGTTGAACCCCTTTTCCTCTTGAATCTACGAGATTAAATAATCTTTACAAATTAGTTTCAATATCCTCAAAACATGGATTTGATAACCTCTTTTCCTATCTCAGATTCGAAATTGTGAGGTGGCTAGAAAAGATAGAAATTTCTAGAAATATGTTGCTCCAAAATTCACATATATCCTCCAAATCCAAATGGATATTGGGAAACTGAGAGAGTTTATTGAATATAATCCCGTTATTATGAAAAAACTCCTCCAGTTTCTAAAATTATTCTTCCAGCTCATCAGAATCTATCCTCAAAGTCAGTAACTAAAACAGGAAAAACAAAGTTTTTTCATTTTTGGAAATATGTTGCTCCAAGATTCACGTATATCCTCCAAATCCAGATATATCTTGGGAAACTGAGAGAGGTTATTGAATATCAGCCCGTTCTTATGAAATAACTCCTTCAATTTCTAAAAATATGCTTCCAGTTGATCAGGATTTGTCTCCCAAGAAGGTGACTAAAACAGGAAAATCCAGATTTCCAAATCTAGTCATATTCCTACACTTTAGGATTTGATTCCTAGAATGTTTCCAATGATGAAAGGAAGTTCCACCTGTACCCATGGATGAGAATTGATAATATATTTAATTAATAGTCATCATCTTCTCTTGAATACACTTTTTCCAAGTCGAATTTTGACTTTTTGAATAAAATCTGTGCATTTTTACCAAACAATAGAAAGACCACTTAGTCTTCTTGCCTCATCATCTACCTCAAAAGATGAAAAGGGATGATGTTCTATATCCTTTTAATTATTATATTTCATTAAAAACCATCCCCACATGATCTGGAAACAAAAATAATCGATCTGAGAAAAAAAAAGAGCAATCTGCAATTTCCAGCGCTTTTGGTGGCTAAGGAGCCAAAATTTGTAGCATGTAAGCCACCAAAAGATCTGCTTTTGGTGGCTAAGGGAAACTGTGAAAGCCTTCCTAAGACACCAAAAGATCTATTTTGAAAATAAATTTCAAAATTGCAAAAATATGTTTCCTCTCAACTTCTTGATCTTCAAGGCTATTCATTTAAGTTAAGGGCTACTTCAAATAAGTTGCAAAAATCAGTGTTGTATCTCTTTAGTATGTATTTATTTCAAAACCAAATAGCACCTGATTTGATCCAACACCTTTTGATCATGTTTTCTTGTCTGCAGCAGGTATGATGAGATATGCCTTTGTTTGCAGGAGTAATGATAGTTTTACCTCAACCGAATGTACCAAATATGGAACATGTTCCTCCAAGCACAGAAGGAAATAGAGCATCTAAAACACATGGTTCTCTGCAGTTGCTGCAAGGTAGTTTCAGATTAGACATTGTGGTCTAACTTCTGCATGCCCAACTCAATCATATTATAGGAATAACTTCACCCAACTATGAGTATTCTCTTCCCAAACCAAATAGCACCTGATTTGATCCAACACCTTTTGATCATGTTTTCTTGTCTGCAGCAGGTATGATGAGATATGCCTTTGTTTGCAGGAGTAATGATAGTTTTACCTCAACCGAATGTACCAAATATGGAACATGTTCCTCCAAGCACAGAAGGAAATAGAGCATCTAAAACACATGGTTCTCTGCAGTTGCTGCAAGGTAGTTTCAGATTAGACATTGTGGTCTAACTTCTGCATGCCCAACTCAATCATATTATAGGAATAACTTCACCCAACTATGAGTATTCTCTTCCCAATATACATTTCTTGATATATGCTTAACACTTCACCATGAAGTAAATGCCTAGCACTCAAAGCAAGCCCATCAATGATACTATTTGTTGCTTGGTGCTTCACAACCCTTGTAACATCCAACATATTTGGACATTTGACACACCTCAGGGTGTGATTCCAAATAGGCTATGTCACTGATCTCGTTTGTACCTGCAAAACAAAATTGGGCTTGGGGAACCAGATCAGCGTTGATGGAGGCAACTTAGGGCTCAACAAAAACAAGGGTGAGTTATGAGGGAAACAAAGGCCTGATTTTTAGGAATGTATAAGGCAATGAGAGCTTTAAAATCATGATTAGAATAGCATACTTAGACAATGAAAAGATAGTAGGCCAAATGACTGGTTTTAGGTGAGTGAAATTATTGCAGAAGATGTGGGTGAAATCAGATCCGAAAATGGTGGCAGAGATATAGGGTTTGATAGATTTAGGGTTAGTCAAATCTTATCAAATCATAATTTTACAATAATTACCATATCACCATTGGATCATTCCCATCGATTTCGACAGCTAATGTGCCATCACATCCTTGTACTTTGGCGGCCACGGGCTTTAACTGATCAAATTAGTCGTTTTAAAATACTCTGTGCTTTCGATGGCTTAGAGAGCCCCGGAAATTGCATTTAAGCCACCGAAAGCGAGCTTTGGGTGGTTTAGAGACCATTTTGAAACAATGCTTAGCTACCGAAACCTGTTTTTCGAGTTTTTTGAAGTAAAGACTCACTACAAAGTTTTTCAAAAATATTTACAAGTTAGAACTCATTAAAATGAGCTTGAAAAAATTTAATAAAGTTTTTCCTAATGACTTTCTTATCACTTAATGAAATAAATTTTGAAAAATTTATTTGAGGAGATAACAGATCCCGAATGGAGTATATAATTTATCATTTATATTGGTACTTTTTGGGTGGAAAAACTGGAATTAGCTTGGCAGCCCCATTTTAGGGGCAAGTCCCAATTTGGTGATTTGGGGTTCGAAAACTTCCACAGTTGGTTTGAGGCATCAAATGACATCTTTGGGGGTTAAAACTTTGCGAGCTTAGCTCTCAGCCCTTTAACATTGTTCTTGTAAAAATCCAAGCCCAGGTGACTAAAGTCCTTATGATCTCAATTATTGTCAAATTTAATAATGTTGAAATTAAATTTTAGACCATAGCATCAATCACACAATAGTTGAAGCATAAAATAGTTTCATATATACAAAGTAATTACTCCTCAAATTAGTTTTTCATTCCTTCATAAAAACTTACAAGGAAACCTCCATAGTTTGCTAAAAAACAACTGCATGGTTATCGAAATCACCTTGAATTGAACGAAACGACATGCCTGAGAAGTACGGCCTGGATATACGGATTGCATGGCCAACTATACAGACTGTACGACTTGTACGAATTTGTCCATACGATTGTACAAAATTGTTCAACAACCTGTACTGAACTGCTTGCTGTCTGGATTCACCTTTGCTTGAATCCCTGGTCTCTCTCTCAGTCGCTCAACCTACTCAACTTTTCGTATGCGAATGAACTCTCTATCTTGACCTGTCTATATATTTTTAGTTGAGACCAAAACCCTAATCTATTTTTGAGATTACTCCTAGTATAAGTCATGCATGCATGAAATACACTTTTTTGATGCAACTTCTAAATATAAGACTTTTCACTTTTTTACTAAAGTGAATTACAAAATAGAAGAACTCATTAAAATGAGCTTGAAAAAATTTAATAAAGTTTTTCCTAATGAATTTCTTATCACTGAATGAAATAAATTTTGAAAAAATTATTTGAGGAGATAACATATACCATAGTTAATGATGTGGCCGGGAGCATGCCAAAAATTCATGCAGTCTTGGATAACAGACAAGCAAACCACCAAGCCTCAGTGGTGGAAATGGAAGGTATGATTACCAACCATCTTGTTTCTATTATAATTGACCCTGGTTCTAATTTGAGTTATGTTTCCCCTCAAATTGTTGAGAAATGTGAATTACAGCAAGTGAAACATGTTAAACCATGGTTTGTGCAGTTGGCAACTAGAACAAAGAGGAAGGTAACAAAGGTCATATCGACATATCAATTCATTATGAATGGGTTGTCTACCCAGGCAACCATAAACATACTCCCTTTAGGATCTTATGACATGTTGATTGGCATGGACTGGTTGGTTTCCTATAAATCCAAGTTGGACTATTGTAATAAAACATTAGAGTGTGAATATGAGGAAGAGAAGAGAGGGACCATACAAGGAATTCAAAATCCTATCTTAGTGAGACAAATATTAGGCCTTCAAGTGAAGAAATGTTGAAAAAAAGGATGCCCTTTATATGCAATATGAGTATTGAACTCTGTTAAGGACCATAAAACAAGCTTAGAGGACCATCCTATATTGAGAGACTATAGGTATGTGTTTCCTGAGGAGGTACTTGGTCTACCTCCAAGAAGAGACATCGATTTCTCAATAAAACTTGTACCTGGAGTGGTGCTAATGTCTAGAGCACCTTATAGGATGAGTACCCTAGAGCTAGTTGAGCTCAAATTACAACTAAAGGATATGTTGGACAAGGGTTATATTCAGCCTAATGTGTCTCCTTGGGGAGCACCAGCCTTATTTGTGAATAAGAAGGATGACACACTCAAGTTGTGCATTGACTATAGACAACTCAACAAAATGACAATTAAGAATAAGTATCCCTTGTCGAGAATTGATGACTTATTTGACTAGTTAAGGGGTGCTACAATTTTCTCCAATATTGAATTGAGGTATGGATACCATCAGGTTCGGATTAAGGATGAATAAATCCACAAAAAAACCTTTGGGATAAGGTATGAGCACAATGAATTTGTGGTGGTGCCATTTGGTCTGACCAATGCACCAACCACCTTCATGTACTTGATGAATAGTGTGTTCAACAAGTTTTTGGACATATTTGTGTTAGTTTTCATTGATGATATGCTAATATATTCTAAGAGAAGAGAAGATCATGAAGAACACCTCAAGTTAGTGCTCAAGTGATGAGAGAGAACAAGCTCTATGCAAAGTTTAGTGAGTGTGACTTTTTCCAAAAAAAGTCCATTACTTAGGCCATGCCATTACTAAAGAAGGAGTGGAAGTTGATCCTGACAAGATCAAAGCCATTATGGATTTGCCTACACCAAAGGATTTAATTGATATCAGATCCTTTATGGGCCTATCAGGGTACTATATAAGGTTCATAAAGGGGTTTTCCAAGATTGGTTATCCAATCAACTCCCTTTAGAAAAAAGTGAGTCAAATTTGTTTGGACAACCAAGTGTAAGGAGAGTTTTTAGCAGCTAAAGAATATATCAACCAATGCACTTGTGTTGAAGATTTCATACCCAGAAAAAGATTTCCTTGTGTGCATAGATGCTTGCAAAGAAGGACTTGGAAGAGTCCTCACGCAAGAAGGGTATGTAATCTGTTATGAATCCACGAAATTGAATAAACATGAAATGCATTATGTGACCCATGACTTAGAATTAGTTTCCATAGTGCATGCCTTAAAAATGTGGAGATATTATCTCCAAGGAATAAAATTTGTACTCATGACTGACAATAGTGGACTGAGGTATTTTTTTGACCAACCCAAACTAAATGCTAGACAAGCTAGATGGATTAATCTCCTTAGTGAATTTTATTTTGAAATAAAACACATCAAGGGAAAATAAAATAGAGTGGTTTATGCCCTCAGTAGAAGCATGAAAGTGATTCATTGAGCATTTGTAAACACCTATGAATCAAACATCAAAGAAAGGGTTAAAAGTGCACAAGAAACAAATGAATTTTTCAAAATTGTAAAGGCACATCTAGAGAAAGTACCCATAGGACTGAAATATGATGGATATCAACTATTGAATGATGTCTTGTTAACCTACAAAGGTCGGTTGTATATCCCAAATAGTGATGACTTGAAGAGGTTCATCATGGATGAGCTACATAAAATACCATATACTGGCCACCATGGTTATCAAAAAATGATAACAAGCACCAATAAGTTATTTTATTGGCCAGGAATGAAAAAGAACATAGCGGAGTATTTAGCTAAATGTTTGGAATGCCAATAGGTTAAGGTGGAGCACAAGAACCCAACATGACTATTGCAGCCCCTACCTATTCCATAATGGAAATGGGAAACCATCTCCATGGATTTTATTACAGGATTACCTAAATCATCCAAACAAAATGATGTTATTGTGGTAGTTGTGGACAAGTTGAGCAAGGTTGTTCACTTTATTCCAGTAAAGTCCACTTGCAAGGCGATAGAAATTGACAATATTTTCATGAAAGAAATATTTAGGCTACATGGGATGCCCAGGGAAATCATATCTGATAGAGATGCAAAATTCACCTCAGAATTTTGGAAATCTTTGTTTATTGTTTATGGAACTAAATTGTTATTTAGTACACCTCAAACTGATGGACAGACAAAGAGGGTAAACTGAGTCTTGGAGGGAATGTTAAGGATTTATGTGATGCACCAACACAATAAATGGGAAGAACACCTACCCTTTGTAGAGTTTTCTTATGACAATGGCTATCAAGAGTCATTGAAGATGAGTCGAGGATCTCCATGGTAGACAATGTAATATTCCAATCAACTAGAATAACCCAGTGGAAAAACTAACACTTGGGAGAGATATGCTCAAGGAGTTGGAACAACAAATAACTCAAATAAAACAAAATCTAAAAGTGGCCCAAGACATGAAGAAGAGCTATTCAGACAACAAAAGGACTCATAAAGAGTTCAAAGTAGGGGATCATGTGTATCTTCATATTAGACCCTGAAGAAGTTCCTTGAGAATGGGAACATGTGCCAAGATGGCACCTCGGTTTTCTAGAACTTTCAAAATTATGGATAGAGTAGGACCTGTAGCCTATAGATTAGCTTTACCTCCCATAGTGAGTGCAGATAATTTTTTCCATGTTTCATTGTTAAAGAAAAATATACATGATTCAGCTCACAAAATTGACTGGTCTATGATCTAGGTGGAGCCAGAGGGAGAATTCCTATCAGAACCATAGTGCATCCTAGAGAGGAAAGAAATCCCTCTCAGGAACAAAACCATTGCATAGGTCATGGTGCAGTGGAAACACTTTGGTCTCAATGAAGCTACATGGGAATGAGAGGATGCCATGAAACTTGCATACCCTTTTTTGTTCACTATTGTATATAGAGTTTTTGAGGCAGATAGAACACCGAGGGCGATGTCCCTTTAAGGGGGGGGATTGTAACACCCCATGTTTCCCACTACCTATAAATATAATTAATATAATGACCAAAACTATAAATAGGACTGTTATGTGATTATTGAAATACAATGGACCCTTGATAAATTACGTATTGTAAATATTTAGGTATTAATGCAACATGAAAATGTTGAACTATTGTTGATGGGATGGCCTTCACATGTTACAATTTCATGAGAGGAATGGCTCAAGAGGGAAGCTATTACTAGTTGAAATGACCTTGCCAGGCAGTACCCTGTCAAATTAAAAGCAAATGCAAACCTTGAACTGTCCTCAACCCAAAAATTTGATTACCAGTGAAGTTGGTAGTTGGGTAGTCCCCTTCGAGAATCAATGAAGGAATGGGAAAAATACCCATAAATAAACTTCTGACACAACCCACGAGGTCTTGAGGAAGAATACACGAAAATAAGGGGGGTACAATAAAGAGGGGAGACCGTACATAGACAAAGACACCCCGATGGGGGAAAACCTGGGCACTAGAGAAGGGGAGGATAATTTCCTGGTTCGGTAGAATAGAAATAGAAGTGCAAAGGTAATGGATGATCCATGAACACTTGCTAAAAACCTAGATATCCTCTCGTGGCATCATACCTTGGCTCAGGGGTGTCTTGTTGTAGAGGAGATTTATGCATATTTTCCTATGGTTACGTGGAGAGTGGCACACCCTTCAGTAGTTGTCAACATCTCCCAATTCGAAGATAAGTAACTCTTATCCTTATGTGTATTGAATTGAATTCTATATATATATATATATATATAACTCACTGATCAATATGTGATTATGGACATTAACACTTGACTTGTGAGCTTATTGTGTAATTTGGGGATGGCCTCGTATTTGTATGAATTATATCTGCATGGACATTCTGGTGTTCTTATTTTGAGGCAGTCTCTGTCTTTAGTAAAATAGTCGTGAGTATTGGTCTGTGATAACCTTATGTACCAAGTAAACATGGAAGAGTACAAACATACATAGTTGTTTGAGTACGTAAATAATCTCAAATCTCTATTATATCTGAAGTTGAAAGACTAACCAACATCATTGCTTGTTGTATGTATTATTGTGATGATGATGGTGATATGTGTGTGTTTGTGTGTGAACCTGCGTGTCGCAGCATTGGGATCCCTGTGACACATGAACCTTTCGGGATAAGGAGAAATAGAGGCACCCTAGGTAGGATATGGAATGCCTTGGACCGAGGAAAGAGCCCTCAAAAACTCAAAAATATTGAAAAAAGGACTGAAGAAAGCCCTCACGAAAATTTGGCTAAGTTCTGGAATGGACAGTTAAGCTTGGGATAAAACCCTTGTTTTTCCTTAGAGGAATCGTGACCATCGATTTGACACGATGGTTATATCTGGACCCTCTATCGGCATAGGGAAATGATTAAATCTCAACCATTGATCTAACAAGAGAATATATCTCCATCATTCATCGTAGGGTGTCAATCAGAGTACGCCGCAGAGATGGGCTCTGATGAGGAGACTCCGAGAAGAAATATGGACTGTTAATCAAAACAAGGGTGAGATTTTATCTCCTTCTTCGATCCGGAGAGATAAATTAATCATATCCGTCTTTCAAAGGATGTCATTCAGGTTAAGTTGCGGACCCAGAGGAGATAGACTTTGACGAAGGAACTCCGAGGGAATACCTAAGCCGTTAATTGGAGAGGGACATAACGAAACAACAACTTTTGATCTGTCGTAGGCTCTATAAGGTTCTCTGATAGGAGATACTATGAGGGAATATTTGGACAGTTGATCTTTCGAGAGAAAAGGAGCTCCGAGACGCAATCCTGACCATTGATCCCTTAGGATCAGATACACTCCGAGAAGAGATTTGGGTCATCAATTTGCCAAGATCAGAAGGACTCAACATATGATCAAGATCATTGATCCTTAGTTAAGGACTCAAGAGGAGGACATGGAGGATTCCACATGTCGAACCTAGAATGTGCCACGTGGCATAGTGATTTGGCACCTATAGATGAACCTTCTGTGGGAAATATGAATCCCACGTGTCAGGTGGTGATGATGCCATGTGTCCAACAAATATTGTGCCATGTGTTAGGTGGTGAAATTTTTAGGAATGGACCTTTTCGGAGTGGACTCTTAAGAGTTCATAATAAAATTCTGGAGAGCTCAGAGTAGGAATCTGAAGAGAAGATCTAGTCTGTTGATCGGTGGGTGGTGAGACACGATGATGGTCGTCAATCTGTCATAAATTCCACTTAAGATATGAGAGAATGTGGTGAAAACCGGATGATGTGGCATGCCAAATCGGTAGTCCACGTGTCCAAGGTGGTGGCAGGTGTCACCCAGGGGTTGGTCGATGGGACAAGAGTGGGCCCCCTTAAGAGAAGAGGTCGCTTGGATCTTCGTTTAAACAATAGTCGTCAAGTTTTTCAAGGTTCATCCTCAGGAAATATGGGTCATACATCTATGACATATTGTTGTTAGATGTAGAATGTGCATGAACTGGAAGAAGGTCTGAACGTTGATGACACCGGCGTCAACAATACGACGAGATTCGTTAATTTTTCATTGGACGAGGGGATCTCTGTCATTGATATTCTGTGACATGTATTCAAAAGAGAGTGAGGACAATGACATCATGAAAAATGTAGCATGCTAACAAGGCAACCAAAGTATCATTAGGACAACAGGTGTTAGTTGTTGATTGGTTGATGCGGGTCCGAAGAGGACATGCGAGGATAACCATTGATTCCATCGAAGATTTGATGAGGAGACCTGGACCGTTAGATCCAGAAATTTCGTCGTTGGAAGTGTAGGAGGTTGGAATGGTCATGTTCGACCAAGAAATGTCGTCCACGACGAAGTAATCACCGATGACTTTGGAAGTTAGGGCTAACGATGACCGTTGATCAGTGGAGGGAAGAGGTGGAATCTCCACCCTAGATATCGCAGGTCACATACGCACACCATGTAAACTTTGGGAGCTGGGTGCTAACCTCCTCGTAAAATGACATCGTCGACATGCTCCGAACCTTCAAGAACAAGGGCTGTGAGCCGTAGGATCTAGGGAAGGTGCACTTTGGTGCATCATCGATGAAAGTCCTAGGATAGTGAGATTGAACCATGGGATAGGAAATCTCGATGACGACAAGAAGTGGGCCAAAGGATTGGCCCATTAATCTAACATGCCACTACCACACCGACTAGCACAAGTAAGAAGTGGCCACATGGACTCTTCACGGTAATGAGTTGGCAGTTGACCAATGAAGGCTCGAGAAATTTGAGAGGCTATAACTTTTGATCTCGAGCTCAGAATTGAGCATGGTTATAGTCCTTGGAAATCTCTTGATGAGCCAAAGATGATGGTATGATCAAGAATAGGTTTTGAGATAGTTGAGGAAAGAGAAATTTATAGTACCACATCCGTGAGAAGGCATTTAAGGGAGTGGGTGTGTTACAAACCTACCTATCCCACTAAGCTCCTAAGCCATAAGCTCTTAAAAGCTAACCCACATAATTGACCTAACCTACCTAACCCCATATAACCTAACCCACTAACCCTCATAACCTATCTTACTGACCTAACCTACCCCACTAACCCACGTAATCTACCTAACCCAACAACCTACATAATCCACCTAACCCATTAACTAATATAATCCACTGACCCATAACCTACCTAAATCATCTAATGCACTAACCGAACTAACCCCCAATCTATCCCATTAACCTACCCAACCTTCTAATCCACTACCCCACATAACCTATCCTTACCTAATTAACTCTTGTAACGGACCTAACCTAATCTACCTAACCCAAATAACCCTCATAACCCACAATGCCATAAGCTATTAAAAGCTAATTTACCTAACTTATCTAACCCATTAACCCACCTAAGCTATTCCATTTAACCCACCTAAGTTACTTACCCCACTCACTTACCTAACCTTCCCTAATAACCCCACATAACGCATAAACCTAACTTAATCTAACTAACCTAACTCACTATCCTTACCTGTAACCCAAACAAGTCACATAACCTAGATACTTTACTATGCCATAAGCTACCAAAAGCTAATTAACCCAACTTACCCAATCCATTAACTCACTAAACATACTTACCCCTACCTAACCTATGTAACTTACATCGTTATCCACAAACCTTACCCACCAACTTAAGCCATCTAAGATAAGCTACCCTACCTAACCTAAATTTTAACCTGGTAACCTAATCCTTGACCCAAATAAAAAAATGGAAAAATAAAAACATTATAAATATGTAAAAAAGCCAATAAAAAAACAAATACACACAATAATACTAAAAAATTATATATATATATATATAGATAAAAAAACAATACCAAAAAAATTTATAAACATCCCATTTTACAACGGGTAAATGAACCTGAAATTTTTTTCTCATAGTCTAGACAAATCCAAAAGGATGTCCAATGATACTTTTTCTTCCTTAAAATGTATTCGAACGGTGGAAAATGTAATTCCTTAAAATGTCTTTAAACGATTGAAAGTGAGAATAATCTAGAATAAAGAGCATAAACAATATATTTTAAATTTTTCTTTGATAAAACGTCGAAATTTCTTATAACGTGTTCAGAGTGTGTCATAAAGTGGTGGGTCCATAGCGCTGAGGGCAAGGGAAAGCGCCAAGCACATAGAGTCAGATTCTCATAGTATGGTGGGTCCCACTGCATGGACCACTTTCAACCACGTGTATAAATTAATAAGCAGATATGTGGTGAAGGTTTTATATTATATTCGGGGAAGCTTTTATATATTATATTTATAAAGAGGATGACTCATTATTTTTACTACAATGATTTTTTTTGAAATAATATACTAAAGGGTTAAGTATGAGGAATAGTTAAAAGTAGTTTTAGGTTTTATTTGAAAAATTAAAAGTAGTTTTAGGTGTTGCTACAACGTTAAAAGATAGTTTTAATGTAAATATTTATAAGAAATTTAATATTTTTTAAGTTATTATTAAAGTTAATTAAAGATAAATTCATATATTTTTTAATAGTATTTAATCTTGATTTTATTCATAAAT
This sequence comes from Picea abies, assembly GCA_900067695.1. Lineage (NCBI taxonomy): Eukaryota > Viridiplantae > Streptophyta > Pinopsida > Pinales > Pinaceae > Picea > Picea abies. The sequence continues at coordinate 3,222 of CBVK0101558152.1, read as the reverse complement.
TTAAATACTATTATCAATTACAATTTATTCTTTTAAAGTGAGATGATTATATTACCTCCTCCACAAAGAATTAAAAGTCTAATTATAACCAATAACAAACATGAAAAACTCATCTCTAACTCTAAACCAATTGAGTTAACTTTTAAAATTATATATATAAGTTATCTTTTATTATCCTCTCGTTTTATTTTCATTCACATGTCAACATCATCCTCATAGATAATCAATGCTCATTGGCATTATTGTGTGAAAAAACAAGGAAGGGTCACATACATAAGATGTTAGTCTAATGGAACATTATTGTTTTGTTGGTGTGTATTGAAAATGAACTCACCGTCCAAAACAAAATTCCCTCGTAAATTTTGGGCTCTATGGGTTCCTTGAGGATCTTATTGTTTAATGAAAATGGAGGTCTTCTCGAATTTGAAGTCGATTTGGTGACCACGTTATTCATACGGACCATAGTCAACTATTACAAAATCATTTTTGTGGCCATGCGACTAGACATTTTGTGCAAAGAAAGGCAAACATTATTATAAGTCTATTTTTCAAAATAATTATTGCTTTCTTTTCCAAAGTAATCCTTCACAAGAAAATGGCCATGCAATATATTAACTAGCAACTCCCTTGGAAAGTGTAATAGTATAATGGGTAAATGGATAGTGTAATATTAAAATATTTAAAATATAAAACCAAAATATTCAAAATATTTGAGATAGATTATTTTTATTTACGTTTTAATATTTCAGAGTTAGTTAAGATCAATTTGGTCTAATGTGTCTTTAGGTAAAATTGTGTTTATTTAGTATGCATTTGTAATTATGTAATTTGACGGCCACGATATGTTCTAAACAGAAGTTATTTGGGAGATCATATTCTCCTCATTTTAATAGTTATATTGATATGTAGCTTAACACTTGATTGGTTCATGATCCCTATTTAAAGAATATGGCTGGTCATTTGTAGATGAACGATTGTTGCATTAATATATTGTTTCAAGTGGCCACGTTGGATAAAGCTATGGATTGTTTCCTTCCTTTAGGGTTTTAACCACGTAAAAACAATGGTGTTATGATCATTGATTTTGTTGTGTGAGTGGTTACTAAAGGTGTTCTTCCTATGTGGGAATACCCTATTTTGTTGAACATGGTATCAAAGCCCATTTGAAGAACCCCTCCCATTGTAGATCGATATCCTGAACCTGTGTTGCTGTATTTACGGGTTCTATTATTTTTGTGCATTTTTGGGTTGAGTGGATTGTTTCATTGCATCTGGAGAATTTTTTTCAATTGGAAACACTTTTCGTTTCACTAAAAAAGGTTTTCAGTTGCCCAAGATACGACGATTTTTGACAAATCCGGATGTATAAAGGTTGACTATGCCTTTTAAAAAAAAATTATGAGTTAATGTTTAAGTTTTACTGCTTTTATTTCTAGGTTGCTACTCTTTATGGTCTGTGTATGCTCTTTGTTGTGTGCTCTGTTCAATCTTGGAAAATCATAAACAAAGAAGAAAGCGTTTTATTTTATGTGTATGCTCTTTGCTATGCACTTTATGGAAGCTCAACAAATTAGAAACAGAGAGAAAATTTGCATTTTCTAGGTGATCTAACTGAAATGTAACCCCATTACTAAATAAACACACTTTTACCTAAAGGCACATTATACCAAATTGATCTTAACTAACTACTAAGTGTCTAAATATCCTAACATCCCCCCTTATGAACAACTTGGGATATAATTGAAGGATTTACAAAGGTGACACAATATGAGAAGGAAGGAAGCATTTCAGCCTATATTTTGGCCTTTCAAGAGGCCATCCCTAGATTATTGTCAAGTCCAAAACCATCATAGCAAATTACAAGTTGATTAGGTTGGATTTTATCAAAAGTAAACATAGTTTGCAAAAAATAAGAATTGATCCCTTTCACTAGTCATTAGGTAGACTCCTCTTGAGCTAGGTCTTGCACAAAATCTGAAAGGAATTTTTTTGACTTTTAAGAAAATCCAATGGCTATACCCTATAGTTATTGAGACATGTTTTCCAACGTGAGCACTCATTTTCCCAACTCTAAGTTTGTATTCCCAATCTACAAAGGGCACAAGTTGAGTGTCTCCCGGGGAGCCAAATCCCATAGTTGTGACTTCACTTATCAAATTCTATTCAGAATCATACCAAGAGATAAAATACAACCTAGTGACAATGTAGGTATATTTGAAATCTTTCCAATGGTATATCATATTCCTATTTTTAATCCTTGGTTGTGAAGAACAAACTTTTATAAGATCAACACTAGTTTTAGTGTAATAGCTTGGTGGTAGATGTTGACAGTGAAAAAAGTGTTGTTGGTGCGCACTGAAACAAAAAAAATAGAGCTTTCCAATTTGTAACTTATCTCATGGCCTTTCCAATCACATATCATTTTCTTTATTTTTATATTTGATGACTCACTTAGGGCTATCACAAATCTCTAAACCAACTTCGAGGGTGTGGTAACCTAAAATCCTATTTCCAATTGGACATTGTCAAATTACTCATTGATACCTTTCATAAGAAACTTTGTTGTCCTCATTATAACACAACAAGGCTTAATGAAAACCTTTGCAAATTCAACTCACTTGCGAGCCCACTTAAAAAACCAACATTCCAAGCCTTGATGACTATAATTCATGACAACCATACACACAACCCACCTCCATCCCCATACAATATATACATCCCCTCCCTCTTGCATACACTCTTTGTCTATTCCTTAGACCTCTACACACATGTACATCGACCCCTACTCCAATCTCATCAACCTACCAACATAGACTAGAACCTCCACTTTTCATGCATGCACTTTGCCACTAGGAGACACAACACTATGGTGATACTTAGAGATGGTAGAATGATGCTAAAGTATGTATTGGTGTTGAATAAATCGACATTTTGTTCCCATGGGAAAAAATTCTTTCATCAACTATGTGGGTTTACTAAAGGAAAAAAATCAATTAGATCTTTATATGTTTGGATTAGTAAACCCTTTGAGTTTTGGTTAGCTCGACCATTAATGGTTTTATGATATTAATTTGAATGAAAAAAATGAAGTATATTATGTTGAAATAATGTAACTGCTAAGAGAATTCTTATTATTATTAGATTAAATCCCCATTGCGGATTAATCTTGTCATCATCATTATTATTGTTATTGGATTAATCCCCATTGTGGATTAATCATGT
>CBVK0101558138.1:0-10457 GCA_900067695.1 Picea abies | reverse complement strand
TGACTGTGTTCTGGATGAAGAAACACAAGTGAATATCATGACAGAAAGAATTTGGGAGATTTTAGGGGAGCTTGCTATGACTCCTTCATTGGGAGGAATGGGATTATTCAGAGGAAAGATTATAACCCTATGCAGAAGACTTACCTGGATATCTATGAGTGATCATGGAACTTTAACAGAGGAAGAATTTGAAGTTGTTAAATTTATTGAGAACAACGCTCCATTTTCTATGTTATTAGGAAAACCGTGGATTGAAAAAGATCAGGCCAGAAGAAAAGAAGAGGAAATCTTAGAGTAGAAGAAGCAAGAATTAAAATATTTCATGACTAGGAGGATAACACACTTGAGTGAAGAACAGGAGAACCAAGTGAAGCTATTTCAAACCAGATATTTGGATTTTGAAGTTGGAAGAACATTAGAAGACCCACAAAAGACTGAAGTACCTATTCTAGGTACATATGAAGTATTATCCTTGATTTCTAGGAAGGAACCTCAACAACGCGAAGTTACTTTGCAGAAAGAAGATAAGAAACAGAATGGAAAAAGGAACTTTGAGATGAAGCTCAGTTGAAAGAGGGATAGAAAACTAAGTAAGAATAGAGCTAAGATTGAAAAGTTACAGAAGGTTCTCGAGGGAACTTCGCAAAAGGAAAATTTGCAAAATTGGAGCTTCACTGGAATATCAAAACAATGTCACATGGCACTTCGCCATGGCGAAGCAATATAGTCGTTGGAACAGTATAACCGTTGGGCCGACGACCCGAATGGGTAGAAAGGAATTTATGGTCAGAAAGTTCACTACTAGACCATTGGTTCCATGCCACAATGGACATAACTAAGTTAATGAATGCTTCTCACCCGTTGCAAGAGATCTGTTGCTGAGTTATCTATTCATCCTGTCGTGCCATGCAACGAGAACACTTTTGCCAATTGTGACTATCAGAGCTCGCAACATAGTTGATTTTGCAAAGTGACCACTGTGTTAGTTCCATCTATCCCATTGCATTGAATAATTACTCTTTGAAGCCGAGACATTCAACCACAAGCGTGCACATCAGATAATCTTAGCGTTGCAGAGAAAATTGTCGAAGAAGTTCTTATTGACCTAATGACTGAAAGAGTAATCTATGAAAGAGTGATGTCTACAAGTATTCAAGAATCATCGACGAGAGGAATACAAGCCTCTCCATCGATTGCTTGCGGAGCCAGATCATCCCGACCATCAACAAAAAAGAGAACCAAACACAAAGACGACCTAGAAAATGTGAAGATGATCACGTCCATATTGCCCGATTACATCCCACCACTGGTTGGGACAGTGAGTTGAGATAGCATACCAAGAGAATTCAAGTACACCATGGTTACTGCATACCTCCCGAAGGGGATACACATAGTTCGATAAGATCACAACGTTGAAGTTTAGTGAATTCAAACTCAGAGATCGCAAAAACTATAGTATGCTTGCCCCGTATAAGTACCTGACTAAGACGAAGGGGGATAAGTCAAAGATAACCCCTCAGCCATGGACGATGAACCTCATGCAGTCCGATTTTTTAAACGTCATGAAAATCCCACTCTTCGAACGACACCAGGAAGTCAATGCCTATGTCAAGTTATTACTTTCATGTTAGCATGGCAGCTACTTATGGCTAGATCTTCGTATCACAGTCGACCTGACATTGATACATAAGATCACAGGCTTGAGTATGCAAGGACTTTATCCATAAGATTTCTATCCAGGAAAAGCCATAGATCCCGCACTAGCATAGAAAATCAAGGATACATATGGCAATGTCGAAAAGGGAATGCGAGGCTACAAGGTAGCCTCCATCTAGAATGGCACAGTGCACCTTGCATGTCAGTTAATAGCAGGAAATTTAGTAAGGAAGAACATACCTATGCAGGTCATAGGCTTTGTTGTTGACCTCACAGGAAAGTGCGTAGAAGGTTTGCAGATGAACTGGGTGAAGTACCTGGTGAATCAACTGGAGCTAAACTTCCGCAAAGCACAGGATCAGGGCTATGAGTTCCACTTCAGCTGGCTTCTGATCCTTATCACCTTTGTTTCCTAGGATATGTTGGAAGGTGCGACCTTCCCGAATATTGAACCGTTCAAACCGCTTGCTACAAAGTTCGCCACACTATGGTACTTGAGCAATATGAACAAACAGTGGCAGTCGAACGATGTTTTTCATACCTACTACCTTCAATTGAAGAGAGCCATAGAAACATAACCTCACATGACTCTGAACACCTTACATAGATTCCAACCTCTTATGAAGTTCTGTGTAGATCGACACTTCATCTACCTTACAACGCAAGCCGATGAACATAAGGAGCAGTTGTAGTCATACTAAAAGCTCACAGAAGAGGATCTTGAGGAGATCACTAAGGACTAGTCGGTAGACCTCCTTATTCCAGCAAACCTTACAAAGATGTTCGACCCTGATAGACCAGAAACCGTGCATGATACACCCGGACCCAGCAAAACAAAGAAGACTGAAGAGGTCCAAGAATTAAGTAGCGCCTCAGGAAAGACTGCTTCAGTATCATCTAACTGAGGGGGTGATGACGAAGTAGAAGAACTAAATGGCACATGATCTGAACATAAGCAAGGTGAAGTAACACTGCTGAAAGATGAGACCGATCCCCTGAAGAAGAGGAAGGTTTCTCCCCCAAAACCTTCTTCCTGGAAGAAATCGAGAGCCACCGTGACCAAGATAAGGACCATGCTTACTACTAATGACTTTGACTTCATCATAGCATCCCTAAACGATGCTTCACTGGAAATCATGGGGAAAGAAGAAGATAAGTAGGAGGAAATGTATGACAGACTTAAAGTCGAGTTTCGAGGGGTTCAGCAGGCCCTTCAGTCTAGCCTCGTAGTGTCCACTGTGCCACTGTCATCAGGAGAACCAAAGTTGGGGGATGAGCCAACCCAAATCACCAATTAGTTGATGCGGTCAAAGCTTATCTTTGTCACGCATAAGAAGAAGTAGAACAAGTTGCCCAGACCTTGAAGCAAGTACAAGGAGAAATTGTAGAACAACGCAGAATTGAAGAACAAGAGAAGGTTGCTCTCCAAGCCAAGTTTGAAGCGGAGAAAGAACATATACAACAAGATAAAGAACAGTTGCTCGCAGAGAAACTCGAAGTAAAAGAAGCAGTAAACAAATCCCTCTGCTCTATGATAGGATTAGAGCTATAGGCTGAAGACCGAGTCACACATCAAGTAGAGAAGCTCGCAGAATTTGTCTAGCAGCTACAACAACGAATAACATATTTAGAGCTCTGCACTGTACCTAACATCCCACATGATGTAAGGGACCAAAGGGAAGAAACTGCTCAAAGCGCACTTGAAAGAATAAAAATCCTTTCCCTGGAATGCAAGCAACTGAGTGATTGCATTGCCCAAATGTATGAACAACTCACTGAGGATCCAGAATTGAAGGCACTAGAGTCACAACTCCAAGAAGTGAAGTATCAAGCAAAGACAATACAGGTGCAGCTGAAGCCTCTATCAGCTGTGGAAAGAATGAAGTGATCCCAAGAGCAGCGCACTGCCCAACAACAGGTCCTTACTATTCATAGTAGATTTATGGAAGTAACTCATAGGCTCCAACTTGTACAGGACGAGGATTACCAATTGTTCATAGAAATCGAAGGCCTAGGAGAGGAACTAGAGCAAGCTGTCACTACAGCTGAACAACGCCTCGAAGGACCTATCAATGAAGCAATCATACAAGATTTCACTGAATAGGAGGCCATAGCACATCAACAAGTCGAAGCATCTCAAGCCAAGCTTGAGGATTTTGAAGCAAAACTAATCAAATCAAAGTGACTCAGGATGAGTCATAGGTGAGTGTTGGGGGCATGTTGACTTGACCAAGTTTTGAGGATTCTTGGTCATGTTTGACCTGATTTTGGGACTTTGATAGGCTGTCGAAGGTGGAAGGCAAGATGAAGTGGATATCGTGGGATCTCGGCCCCTTTTAGGGCCCTTTTTGGGATTTGGGATTATGTAACAGGTATGGTAATGTCGACCCATGGGTTCACCCATGATTAGGCCTATTTTGTATGTATAAATAGACGTTAAGGCGATGTAGTCAGCGTGAATGGCTGAGTGATAGAGTTGGATCTGTGTGATCAAGAGTTGTAAGTGCTTTGGCGCATACTATGTGAGACTTGCAGAGATAAGTGCAAGTCATTGTAAGAGACTGTAGAAGGTTGTGTGCTTAGATCTACTCAGGGAAGGAGGATCTAGCGAGTTGTGCAGATCTCCTGTCCTCTGCAGAGTAGGATTTTTGAGGCTCTGTGCATGTAACCTATTGAAGAAGCTAAAAAAGAAGACAAATAATTGGTGGATGTAGCCCAGGGTGGGGGTGAACCACGTACATGTTTTATTTCTCTGCTTTGTGCAATGTGTTGATGTGTTTATATGTTAATGTGCTTAGAAATTTAATATAGATGAATGATCGGTTGATGCTCAGTGCTTAATAATATGGATGGATGTTAGATATGACTTATATACATGTTCTTAGTGCTTGAATCTGCTAGATATGATATGTTTCGTCATGCTAAGTGTTGTTAGATGCTAAATCTAGCTGAATACTGCGATGCTCTATAATTAGGGTTTAACTGCGCTATAACTAAGAACTGAATATCGAAAAATCTTAATTGTTGAGTGCCTTGATTAGAATCACATATATGTGTCCCAGCTAAGGTTGCAGACACTGAAGTCTTGCAACCACCCCTGTCTTTACCTCGGGTGAGACTTCATCTTCTTTGCAGGTGTTTCTGAAAGGGTCGGTAGTTAAGGTTTTGTTGGTGCGTTGTTGTAGCATTGAACCCTGGGTCTGCCCCTGTGCCAACACTCCTCCTCTCTATTTTCTCAATGAGGGTAAAAATGTGAGCGCGATGTGTGAAAATGGGCAGAAATAACGCTCATGGCTCATTAAAAATGTTATATCAGATGAACACATGCACATTCTTAGGAATGCACATGCATTGTTAAGAACATGCATGTGTTCCTATCGAAGAACCTTTGTGGCAAGCTGATTAGAGGTTTGGGCTTTGCCAAACCTATAGCATCAGGAACACATGCGTGTTCCTGGGAACATGCACGCGTTTGTACTGACCCGCTTGCCACTTTTTCATCCGCCAACTTTATGCATTCAACCACCTATTCATATCCATGCTCTCAATGGGGTAAATACTCACTTCTACGAGGATAGGATATGGTGTAGTTCATTTAATTTTAAGATTATAAATCTTAAAATGATTCTAGATTTGCTCAATCATTCTCCACAATCCTCTAGAGATGCTATCTATCCCCAAACTTCACAACCATATAGGATAAAAAGAGTGACAAGATTCTCAAGAGGAGTTTCATTTTATCCCATAGCCAAAGGTTCATTTATTTACAATTGTTTTCAAGGCTAAAATAAGATTTACATCCTCCATTTATCCTTTTCTCAATTCTATAGTTCCATTTAATCTTGTGATGTAGATCAATTTTGAGATATTTGTATGAAGTCACTTCCTCTAAGCTATTGTTTCCCTACATGAAATTATCATAGTGATATTTTTGGATTTTATTATCATGACCTTTGTCTTGACAATGATAATATTCATTCCCATACTAGAATCAAAATCCTTGACAATACTTAGTTTCTTGTCAAGATCATAGGGACACCTGACCACAAGAACAATATCATTAACATAAAGAAGGCAGACGACCATCCACATGTCCTGTGAAGCTTAATATGAGGGAAAATGTTCTTTTTTATGTAACAAACTATGCCTCCAATCCCTCTATGATAGGATCTTTGGTTCCCTGCTAACCAAAAGATAAATCCTTCTATGTTAAGGACCTTAGATTCTTCATGCTCCCAAGTTTAAAAAATAAATATAATATCAATTCCACTAGAGATCTAGTTTAACATGGAACCTTCACTCCATCAAATGCCACAACAATTCCTAAAGAGAATCCAAAGTACCCTAAATTCCTATTTATTATCATCTTTTTAGCATCTATACCGAATAATAGTTTCTTTTTCTTCTAATTAATTCCTATTTTCCTTCTTTCTTTTACTTTTTGAACTTTCTTCCTTAATTCAACTTAATCTCTCAAAATTTATAATATTTTCTTTATTTTTTAAAAAATTCATATTAATAAATATTTTTATTATTATTTTAATTTATATAATAATTATATTCATGTTTTCATTATTTTCCCTATGCTATATATAGTTATATATAGTTATACAACTTATTATTGTTTAGATAACTGGAAGGACAATAAATTCAAAGCTACATATAAATACAATGTGCTATTGTTTAGATAGATGGAAGGATAGCAAATTCAAGGCTATAATTAGACACGACGTACTATTGTTTAGGTAGATGGAAGGATAATAAATTCAAGGCTATAGGTAGAATTGAAAGATCTTTAGAAGCTATTATATAAAGAGGAAAAACGAAAAGTACAATTCAAAGAAATTCAATTATAAATAAAATATTATAATAATATTGTAAAATATAGAGTATTTAAGAAAATTTAATTTATTAAAATTTTCTATAAAATTATTCTTTTTATAATAATATGTATTATATATAAATAAAAATTAATAAATAAATTTTAATTTTTTTTTTTAAATTATATTGTTATGGTTTTACATTAATACATACATTTAATTTTTTTTATTAATATGTTTTTAATTTTTCCATTTCATCATATTGATATAAGAATATACAAAATTTTCATCCATTAAAATTTGTTTGTTTGGTTGGAAGAGGTTTTTTAAAAACAAATATCTTGAAAGTTTTGAAAAAAAAAAAAAATTTAAGTGAAAATCACATTGAACATAGTACATGGTTTCATATAACAATATTCATGTGAGACAATTTGCTAGTTAGACCTTTTCTAAATGAAAATGGTCTTTAATAATTGAAAATGGAAGTGTTGTTAGTGGATAAGGATCTTTTTCATGTGACATTGGATTATTAACATTGTGGAGTAGTCAAGAAAAATATATTTATATTGTCATTTCTGTGCATAATAATGGAAATCACATTAACATTGACTTGGAAATCAATCATCAATTCTAAAGGCAAATATAATTGGTAAGACACAATATGAAATTAAGGACTTCCAAGTAACAATTAATGACTAAAAATGCATATTTGGTAACTTCATTTTAAACATGGAGAAAACGTTTTTGACATTCTTTATAAGAAGACGAAGAATATATAGCATTCCATGTCATTACAATGAAATCAGATTCAATAATGCCCTCATTAAAAGACCTTAAAGATGTATCATTGGTGATCATTCTGGATATTAAGCTACTAAAAAATGTGCAGAAATAAGTAAAGGTTTATCATTATTAATGAAGGCATAGAAATTGTTCATCTTAAAAATCATATTCAAAACTTGATCCCATAGATCAAGAAGTGAACAAGTGAAAGAAGTCATAATAAAAAACACTAAAGCACTTTACCAATAAGGAATCAATGATTGATAAATAAACAACCAAAGACTCATTGAGATAAAGAATTCATCAAATATGAAAACCTAGATGTTAGAGAAAGGAACCAATACATATCCAAATGGAATTTTATCAACCAAGTATCAAAAGATGAGGTTTCCAAAAATAAAATAAAAGATAAAGGATGTCTTATTGTCATCCTAATTACAAAAGTCATCATATTATTCAACTAACTAACCAAAGATAAAAGAAAAGTGAGAAGTTAAGAGAGGATCATATTATATTAAGGATAATCTTAAGTGTGTAATCTTATCATTGCCGAAAGCACACAAGTTGCCACACAATTTGTAGAAAACTGAAAGACAAATTTTCTTAGTGTTTTGTAGCTCATATAGTCTTATATCGTCAACCATCACAAGTTCAAGAACAAAGAATCATGAGAAGACATTACAAGCTAGAACAAAGACATTAGTTTTTTTATAAAATGTTGTGAGAAAAAATATCATAAAAGGGTAAGGGATATAATGAAGACAAATATCAAATAATAATAATAATGAAAATGAAAATAAATGAAGTGGTACATTATAACTAAATGAGGCAACCTACTCAAGGGACATGACCTATAAATCATTGTGATTAGTGAATGTTACAAATACACCATCACATGACATTGTATCGTCTCTCATTCATTACAACTTATTATCCTTTTTACATTGGATATTCAATAATTGAACATTGTACATATTTCCATAAATGAATTTTGTTCATTTCAAATAATGTTGCTTGGACTTATTAATTAGATGTAAATTTTGTAACAAAATTATTTTTTATTGTCAAAATAAGTGTTATCAAGTTCTCATTGATTCAAAACATTTGATCAAATTTTTGATGCTATGTATTTATTCATTTTTTTTTTAACTATATGAATTTATTCAAGATTGGGGAAAATATCTGGGCCATAGTTTCATCATCCAATTTGGATCATGGTGGAACTCTACTCATCCATAGATTTAAAGATGATGTTTTTACAAGAAGATTAATTTACTTCCATCTTACTTTTTTATGAAATTCTTTTCCAAATCCAATCTAGTAAGAATTGCAAAATTATTTCCCCAAATTTAGTAGGAGTTTTGTAAAGAGTTATAGTTTCACTTATTGGGAACTAAAACTTTAACCACCAATTTTTTTCCCTAAAAGTATTGATCCATTTTAAAACCATCTAAAAGTTTTTAAAAATTTGAGTGAATCGAAACTTGTGAACAAGAAGAGTATTATATGTCATAAAAATATATATCTTCTCACTAATAGCAACATGTCACAAAAGTGGAACCTCCATAAACAAGATAAAAACTTTCCTACCCAACTATTTAAACTACACCCACTTGACAAGCATATCAACATACTTATTAATTGACAAGCAAATCAACATACTTATTTATAAATGCCATTGACAAACAAATCAAGCTATAGCAAATCAACATACTATTAATAAATGTGACAAACAAATCAACCTATACAAAATCAACATACTTATTAATAAATGCCATTGACAAACAAATCAACCTATAGCAAATCAACATACTTATTAATAAATGCCATTGACAAACAAATCAACATACTTATTAATAAATGCCATTGACAAATAAATCAGCATACTTACTAATAATAAATATTGTTGTATTTGAAATGTTTTAAATTGAAATATCTATAAGTACATATGAATTGTTACAGAAAGCTACAACCATCTTTAATTACACCCACATTTGATTACACTGAAGCCTGCCTCCTCCCAGGGCCCTTTTCTATATGCTTTTGCCCCTCACGATACTATACTGTATTTGGATGAGCATAATTTGAGATGTTTTGTGTATTGTGCACCCTCGTTTTATTTAATCAATCTGATACCTGTGCATTGCTTTGTTCTAAAGAGGTGTGAGTAAACACTGTTTTCTTTAAACAATTTGGTACCTGTACACAGTTTTTTTTAAACAATTTGATACCTGTGCATTGCTTTGATCTAGATAGCTGTAAATGAACGAATTTTAGATTGTACAGGGAATCTTTTATTTCATTACTTTGTTCTATATAGGTGTAAATGAACGAATTTTATAAGTGTAAATGAACGAATTTTAGATTGTACAGGAAATCTTTCCTTTCTTTGTTCAACATCTCTGCTGTGGTTAATTTGTGTGGCATATATATATATATGAATTGAAAAAACCACTGTTCAATTTCATTCTACTTGGAGCAATACATGAAAACATTCTTATGTGGTTAACTTCCCAGCCATTATTTACGTTGAACAACTCCATTAACCCTTATTTACGTTGAACAACTCCATTAACCCATGTTTTAAGTACAACACAGATGAAATATCATTGAGTGATAAATTTGCTACAACCATACTTATAGCCAAAGTACCATACATATAGCCACACGAAGGGTATCCCTGGTGAACTTCACCCAGCCTTCCCATTGCAGAATTTAATTCTACTTGATATGAAGCAATACAGGAAAATATTCTTTTGTGGGTAACTTCCTTAGCCATGATTTACTTTGAACAACTCCATTAACCCATGTTTTAAGTGCAACAATAATGTTTTAAGTGCAACAATAGAGGAAATACCATTGAGTGATAAATTTGCAACAACCATACATACAGCCAAACTAAGGGAATCCCTGGTGAACTTCACCCATCCTTCCCATTGCTTTACATTGCAGTACATGAAACGTCTAAATAGTAACCATTCCAAATCCAATCCAATCAATCATAGAGTGCTGTACATAAGTTAGATCTAGCCTTACTGAAAAAAATGAGACTGTGGGGCACTTGAATCATTCAAGGAGAAAGATCACGGGGTGGCCTATTGTACAATACCCTGCCCATCTTTTGGATTTTTCCTGTTTTCTCTTTGTCTTTCATCCCATCTCCTGTTTTACATAATTTCTCGTTGCTGTTGTTGATGG
>CBVK0101558098.1:0-16246 GCA_900067695.1 Picea abies | reverse complement strand
CCCTTCTCTACATTCTAAGGGCGTTATACCTCATGAGCTTACGGGTTCCTTAAACGAAAAGAAGGGATGCTTCTTGTGTTTCTCCTGGATTTTAGAACTTAGAGAGTTATCAGTCTCTGCCCGCCTCATAGAGACTCTATGCATACATACACTACCTCTCTTGAGATTAACCGACTCCTTCCTCTAGGAGGCTCAGAATGACTGGGATTGTAGACATGCACACGTGGAACTGTGCTCCAGGTTGACAAACTCATAGTTCATTTATTTTAACTTGAGCCATCATAGAGCTCGAGCATTTACGTGTACAAGCCAGACAATTCCTTACTTGATCAAATACACAATCAAGCAGAATTAAAGGGGCATAGTATAACCATTAAGAAAGCATGCACATCCTTGAAACATTCATAGGACATCCAACCTTATTTCATAGTTACAGTTAAATTTACACAGAGTATGATAATATTTATCTTTTACAGGTTGCAGCCCACTCACTGACTGTTGGTGTGCTCCTTTCCACCCAACCATAGGCTCAGAGGCATTCAATCTTAGCACTTTGGCCACAAAGTCTTCGACAGCATGGCATCTGATGATGCATCTCTTCATGGCACATGAGTTGACCACCTGTGTTGGAGAGGCGGTCAACACACCCAACCATAGGCTCAGAGGCATTCAATCTTAGCACTTTGGCCACCCCCATGCCAAGCCATGATATCACTAGGGAAATTTCATAGTTTCTCAGGGATTCTTTCTCTATTTCAGCTTCTACTCGGGTTTTGTTCCCTTCAAACTTTCAGATATCTCTTTCTCTGTCATGGCCTTGGTGATGTTTATTAGATGCTCACCTAGCATCAATCTCATGACCTTCTATTCATCGTTCCCTGAAGAGATCTGCACGTTCTCCTCTCTGTCTACATATCTTTTTCCTTGTCTCTATTTTCTGTATATCTTTTCCTGGGATGGTTCTCGACCTATCTTGTTCCTTCTATAAGAAGGGAACTCATGTCATCTTGGTTTTTCAGACCTTGCGGTACTTCGGGCTGACGTTCTCCAATCAGACCATGCTTCCATTCATGGGGGTGGTTGACTGTTCAACCACTAGTCCTTTTTCATTAACTGATTTGTCTCCTTGGGATCCAGACAGGCTCATTATCTCAACAAAGGGAGTTTTGGGTCATTTGAACTAATGAACGCTCTCTACAATCTCCTCAATCTTTCCTCTAGTGATATCATGGCTAGTACTTCAAGGCTTCACCCCCACAATCAGTCATTGTTAATTTAAACCTTAATACATTTGCATTTTTCCCATGTCATAGCATGGTAATTATAATTAACGATTAATTACAAGTTGGGGGAAACAAGGGTGTTACAACAATAGGATGTTAATATGAATGTATTTCCTTTAGTTCATCTCTATATCACACTCTAATCTTTGAAACCTTTCCACTTTGAGCGTTTTAGTTCCTTCTATGGATTTAGCCACGGGTGGGAGTGCACCCCCTCCCCACCTTCTATGAGATCAATGCCTTTTTTTCCCTTATGTCCTCCATTGGGAAATCTACTTAATCCCAATCTTCCTTCTTTGTGAAAAAACTAGATGCAATTCCTGATGTTCCTATACATTCTTCTCAATCCTGTAGTATGGCTCTAAAATTGGCCACTCAAGGTCTTATTGGATAGTTCACTAGACTCTATCCCTCTCCAATAGCGATGAGAAGTTTGGTTTATAAAAGCTAGTGTCCTTTGATCAAAGAGCAAGTCTCCCACTTCTTCTGTGGAAGAGGGTTTTACATCTTTCGTTTTTAGCATAAGGAAGATCATGATCTTATTTTCAAAAGAAAACCTTATTTTCTAGGATCAAGAGGAATGTACCTTAACAAATGAACTTTGAACTTTAACCCAAAAAATGATGTCCTTTATGTTGTCCCAGTCTGGGTTCATTTGCCACATCTCCCACTACATTATTGGAATGAGGACATCATGAGATGTATTAGCAATACCCTAAGTAAATACATAGATAAATCTAATCCCAACAATGGAATGTTTGTGTATGTCCCTAATTCAACCCTTAATTCATTCACAAATCATTACCTCATGGTATCTTATCAATGCATAGAACATTCTATTCATCCTATGTCTAGTTTGGTTTGTGATGTGGACACTTCCTCTATTTGTTCATATTCTCTTTGGTCCTAGCGGTCTTCCTGTATTTTGACATCAATAACAACATGTTTGTTACAATTATGTCTACCTTTGACATCAATGACAACACTATTTCCAACTAACTCCCCCTTTGTCATTGATGGCAACTTGTAGTTGTTTTGGTACTCCTTTACTTCCTACATGTCTCTCTTTCTGCAAATACCCCACCTTCTCTGTACTCTCCCCCTTTGAAATTAATGGAAAAGGGATTTTCTCTCCCTTGTATTGTACTCTTCATTCTTTGTTCTACAACCAACATCCTTATTGTCTTTCTGCAGCTCCCCCTGAGCTTGTTCTCCTTAATGAAGCTTTAGTGATTGGATGACATAGTTACAACCCCCGATTTTTGTCTAAGATACTCAAATACTTCTCTAGCAATATTTTTTGTAAAGATATCAGCAACCTGTTCCTTTGTACCAATATACTCCATCTTGACATTCTATTCTATGACTTTCTCTCTCAAGAAATGATACTTTATTGGAATGTGCCTTGTCTTCGAATGCATAACAAGATACTTGGAGATATTTATTGCACCAGTATTATCACACAGTATTCATATTGGATAATTATACTCTATATGAATGTCCTTCAATGTGTGTTTCATCCAAAGGACTTGCGTACAACATGTTGTTGCTACAATGTATTCTGCTTATGTAGTGGATAGGGAAATTGATGATTGCTTCTTGCTGAACCAATGCACTATATTGTTTCCTAGAAAGAAGCTCCACCATTGGTGTTTTTTCTATCATCCACACTATCTTCCCAATCTACATCTGTGTAAGATGTCAGAGTAAATCATTTTCCTGTGGGATACCATAAACCAAATCCCAACATGCATTTTAGATATCTGAATAGTTTTTTTACTTCCTACACGTGTTTCCTTTGGTGCAAATTGAAACATTCCAACTAACCTTACTACCTACATAATATATGGTATTGAAGCTGTCACATACATGAGGCTTCCTATCATTGATCTATAAAAGGCTTGATTTGCTTCCTTTGATTCATCTTCTTTACTTAGATTACAACTAGTGACCATGGGTGTGATGATAGGCTTACAATATTCCATTTCAAACTTATTCAACATCTCTTTGATATATTTGGTCCAAGAAATGAATATGCCTTCGTTGGTTTGTGTAATCTGTAGTCCTAGAAAGAATGACAATTCTCCAAGCATGGACATCTCAAATTCTTTTTTCATTTCTTCTACAAAATTTTGGCTCATTCTATCAACATTAATTCAAAAAATGATATCATCCACATAAACTACAATGATTAACATTTCTTCATTGTCTATTTTGATGTGAAAATTGTTATCTATTGTTCCTCTTTTGAAACCTTGTTGCTACAAGTACTTGTCAAGTCTTGAATACCATGCTTTGGGAGCTTGCTTTAATCCATAAAGTTATTTATTCAATACGAAAACATAATATTCATTTTTTGATAATAAGAATCCTTCAGACCATTCAAGAATGTTGACTTGACATCCATTTGATACACCTTAAAATTCTAGAAGCTAGCAAATGCCAAAAAATTTCTAATGGATTCTAGTCTTGCAACAAGAGAAAAGGTTTCTTCAAATTCAATACCTTGTACCTGATCATACCCTTTACAGACCAATCTTTCTTTATTTCTTACTACTTTTCCATCTTCATTTAACTTGTTTCTGAATACCCATTTTGTACCCGTCACATTTGTATCTTTGGGTCTTGGGACCAGTTCTAATGTCTGATTTTTCTCAATTTGGGTTAACTCTTCTTCCATAGCATTCACCCAATGTTGATCACTAATTGATTCTGCAAAGCATTTAGGCTCTATTTTGGACAATAAAGAGAGATTTACCTATTCAGATTGCTTGCTAGTTTTCTCCTAGTTTGAGTCTTAGCATTTTTATCACCTAGAATTAAGTTTTCTAGATAATTTTTCTACACAAACCTTGATGGCGTTTTTGTATCTTGGAATTATGTTTCTTCTTCATCTTATTCTTCAATCTCTTATTCTTATTATTTGTATTCTTCTTCTTCTTCTTTGTTGTAATCTATTTCTTCTGCTTCCAGTTTGTTCTTGTGTGGTATTTCTTCATCTATTTCGAAATTTACACTTTCAACAATCTTCTACAGTCTTTTGTTGTAACATCTATAGGCTTTTCTTCTTGATGAATATCCAAGAAAATTTCCTTCATCTGCTCTTGACTCAAACTTTCCTATATACTCATTATCTTGTTTGATGCAATACTTGCTTCCAAAGATTCTGAACTATTCGACCTATGTTGGTCAACCTTTCCATAGTTCATAGGGTGTCTTGTCACTATTGAAACTAATTCACCCTCTATTTAGAATGTAGGCAATAGTGTAAATTGCTTCTCTCCAAAAGTTGTCTAATAGTTATGCTTCATTTATCATTGTCCTGGCAATTTCTTGTACATGTCTATTTTTCCTTTTGAATGGTCGATTTTGTTGCAGAGTTCTTGCAACTGAATATTGTCTTCTTATTATGTTATCTAACCTTAAATATTTGATTTTCATATTAGTCACATAATCATCTAAAGATTTGAATGCTTAAAATTTTTCAAATACCTTAGATTTATTTTTGAGAAAGGTAACTCAAGTCATTCATGTATAATCATCAATGAGAAACATAAAATAGCTTTCTCCTTGCAATCTTTTTGTTCTTGTTGGTCCACAGAGATATGTATGCACAAGTTCCAATGGCTTGGATGTTGCATATTTATTTTTCTTGAAGCTCACCCTTGATTGTTTTCCATGTTGGCACTGCTTGTAGACAATTCCTGACAATTTTGTGAACTTTGGCATATCTCTTACCGCTTGTTTGGTACTAATTTTTACCAAGTTTTCAAAGTTCATATGGCCTATTCTTTTATGCCAAAGCCAAATTTCATTTATCTGCCCCATGAGGCATTTTTATCCATTAATTTCATTAAGAATGTATACATTGTTTGGGGTCTTGACTGCTTTTGCAACCAACTTGCATGATTTTTCTTTCTGATCTCACATTCTTTGGAGTCAAAAGTAAGAGTGTGTCCCTAGTCGCACATCTGGCTTACACTAAGAAGATTATGTTTTAGATTTTCAAAATATAGAACCTTTTTAGCCTTAGCTCTTCCATTGTCAATACTGAGAGTGCCCTTTCCAATTATCTTTGAACTTCCATTGTCTCCAAATGTAACACTTCCTTCATTTTTCTTCAGGGTGATAAACTTTGTTCTATCTCATGTCATGTGACTAGAGCACCCGTTGTCAATGTACCACTTATCCTTATTATTGTGTGCACAAAGTGCATCTTGAATGAACAAGGATTTTTCTTTCTTTTGTTCCTTTCATTCATGATTTCTTTCAGTGATTGTTGGGCTTCCTCCTTTTTTTTTTTTTTAAACTTTTTTCTGAAATAACTTTTGCAAAATTTTGCTATATGCCCATAATTGTTGCATTTATAACATATGATGCTATAGTTCAACAAAAGGTAAAATGAGTTGTATTTTCTCCTTGAGAATTCATGGGTATCTATGTTTTTGTTCCTCATGTAACCACCTCTTACTTTTGTTCTATAATCTATTGCTTTATGACCAAAACCATTGCAATAATAACAATAGCCAAAGAAAGAATTTTGGTACCTGATTGTGTGATTCCATTTTGATGGGAGAGTCTTCTGTGGAACATATTGTTCTTCCTTCATGTTTTCTTCAACCTTGATATATTTTTTGAGTATATCAACATAACTCTTGGTCCTTTCTTCATTTGACTGTTTTGAAGAGGATAAGGCTTATTCATTATCATCTTCCTTCTTTTCACCGTAACTAAGACTAGTTTTTTCAAATGGTGATCTTTGACAGTTTAAGATTTCATTCAAGGTTGTAGAGCTATTTTCAAATTTGAAGTTGGTGTGTGATATTTCTAGCTCCTTTCTTATATAAACTATTTTAGATTCTAGAATACTGCAAATATCTTCTTTTTCTTTTAGCTGAGATCTTGAGACTTCTTCAATTCTCTTTGCCCCTTCTACTTGAGTTTTTAAGATGATGATAATCTTTTTCAGTTTCATCAAAACTCTATTTTATGCCGAGCATTTATTTTCTATACTTCTTCAGCTACTCCTTGTTTAGCCATTCCTTATTCCTCAATTTCTCTATTTCATTTAGAGCACATATGAGCTCTCCTTCAAGATCTACTTCTGCATCAATCTCGAGATCTTCTTCTTTTGTTGAGTCTACACTTTTATTTTCTAAGACATTAGTCTATGTTTCTAAACTCATAAAGATGATTTCTTTTGTTTCATTGTCACTATCATCAGACAGGTTGTTGTCTTCATTGGTATATAGATTCATATTTTGTCTATAGAACTTTCTCCTTTTTCTTTTTTTTTTTTTTTTTTTTTTTTTTTTTTTTTTTTTTTTTTTTTTTTTTTTTTTTTTTTTTTTTTTTTTTTTTTCAGTTTTACCCTTCTTGTACCTTTTGAAACTAGAATCTTCTTTTACATTGCTATTTCCATTCTTTGCATAAGGACATTTAGTAGAAAAGTGTCATGCTTCTCCATAATTAAATCATTTTAAGGGAAGCTTACCTTTTTATTTTCTTGTCCTCCTCTTGAGCTTTCTGACAAAGTTAGCTTATTCTATGTTTGATTCACTTTCTGAGCTGTCACTCATTTTATATTATTTAGTTTTTATCTTCTTTGACGCCTTGAAGGATACTTCCTTCCTTGATAGCTTTGTTGTCTTATCCTATTCCATCATCATTTCATATGCAGTGAGGATTTCGTGCAACTCATCCATTGTCAACATGTCTAGGTCCTTTAATTATTCAATGGAAGATATATTGGGGTTGAATCTTGAGAGAAGTGTTTTAATAATTTTTTGCACAATGATGGTTTCTTTAATCTCTTCACCCAATCCTTTGATAGTGTTGACAATATCATCCACACGAAGAAAATAGGCTGCAATACTCTCCTATTCATTCATCTTGAGGGTCTCAATTGTCCTCTATGGGTTTGTAAATTTTCCTTCTTGACCTTGTCATCCCCTTCATATATTTTTTGTAACTTGTCCCATATCTCTTTTTTTGAATGAAAATGCACAACTTTGACAATTTCTGATTTTTCCATACCACACAATGTTGCATTCTTTGCCTTAGAATTATTGTCACTAGGCCTCTTTCTGGTTGTATCTACAGGTGGATTTTTTGGGGTTGTGTAACCATTCTCAATTTCACTCCAAACGTCAAACACAAGTGACATCAAATAGTTTTTCATTCTTATGCTCCAAAAAACATAATTTTATCCATCAACTAATGGATATTTGTTTGTAGAAAATCTTTCATTTTTATATCCATTTGTGTTGCAAGGATTCACCTTCTAGTGGTTAGACTATTTCTGAAGGAACCCACTCTGATACCAATTGTTGGCACACTTACTTATACTAAGAGGGGGGGTGAATCAGTATAAGAATACTTTTTCTTTTCTTTCAATATTTATCAATGTTACTTTACTGCCTATAATCGTTAATGATAAATATATAACCATACAATCCACATAACAAAGAGATTTAATGTGGAAATCCAAATAGGATAAAACCACAAAACAATTATTTTATAAGATCATGTAGGAACCAACCTGTAGGAGACACAAATCCCCTTAGTTGAGCACCAACTCAACAATGCATGTGGGCACCAACCTATATCTTCAATATTTGTAGGCACCAACCTAAAGGAGACATCAATCCCCTTAGTTGAGCACCGAATCAACAATGTGTAGGCACCAACCTACTAGAGACACCAATCTCCTCAATCTATCAATAATGTTAAATATTCTCTTTCCCTCAAACCTTCACATGCATAAAATAATTTCTCTATCTTTGTTGTCATGACGCATTCATTTTGTTCATGATCTTCTTGATTTAAGAAGTTACTTATACCTTACACCTCTCATCCACCCTTAGATGATTACATTATCCTTCTTTCATTCTCTAGCATCCTTTGACCTTAGAGCATAAGAGTTTCTCTTCACACAATCCACACTCCCTCGCTTTTCTCACACTTCACCGACTTCAAAACGACGAGGGAATGCCTATTTATACCGATCCCATACACCAACTTCCCTTTTCTCTTATGCCAAAAATCATCCTTATGGATCAGCTCTAGATCGCTTGGCTCTTCCTTAAAATTGGTATGTAAAAATTCCTTTTCAACTAGTCTAAAATTCCTCCTAATTTGCATGTTGACTGCTCACTAGATAGAGCATAAATCTTAATTCTCAACAAGTGTCCAATCAAATGCTTGTTCAAACCTCAACCTTTGATCTGTTCACTCACCTTCATAATGCCTACACTTCAACAACCATTGGATCATAGCTAAGATAAAGTGTCATTTGTTGATCATGTTTTCTTATCGGGCTATTGGGACCACCGAGACATCATACCACATAAACTTTAGTAGTCGTTGGATCATCCCTCGATTTAATTTCAACTGTTGATCCAATTTTCTTTGGATTAAATCACGATCGTTGATATACTCATTAGATGCAAACATCATGAATTCAACACTCGGTGATCATATGATCATTCCTTTGGATTCAATCTTGATCATTGGTCTATTTTTTTTCCACCAAAACACACCATGGAACTACAACACACATTCAACTTTCGATCATCTTCTTATTTGAATCTCATTCATTGATCTCATTCACCGACCATTAGCACATGAAAAATAGCTTCATCATTGATCATTCGATCTAGAATCTAATTCAATCTTAGCCATCGATCTCAATGACCATCTAATAGCGTGAGTGGGCCTAATGGTTAAGAACCTCTGTTTCCTCTTAAGAGGTCACAAGTTCAAATCCAGAGGGGGGTAGGGTATATATACCTCCGTANNNCCATAAACAAGGGGGTCTCATACACCAATTAGGTGTCTGGCTTGGTTGTGTCCTTAAAAATGGATTATTATTATTATTATTAATATGGACTTTGATCCAATCTTAATTGTTGATCTGTTGGCTTGACGGTTTAATTCATCATTTATTTTATACATACTTCTGCAGCCTCCAAACTACACCTTCACATTCTTCCACACTCACTTTGCACCCATACTTAGAAAATTTATCGAGGTATCACCGTAAGTCCAAGGAATTTGCATTAAAACCTTCATGACCTCTAGAATATACCTTCATGTTCCGCCACACTCATTTTGCACCCATAATTAGACAATTTCTCTAGGTCTTTCCCTAGAATTTGCATTAAAACCTTCATGACCTCTAGAATATACCTTCATGTTCCGCCACACTCATTTTGCACCCATAATTAGACAATTTCTCTAGGTCTTTCCCTAGGTCCATGGGTTCGTGCTCACTTCATTATTTCTTCACATACTCCCAATTCTCTGCCACTTCATTACCTCTACAATGTCTTGATACTTAGTTGATTTTGAGATCTCACCGCGCTCTGCGAGACATCATGATACTTCTCTCCCATGCTCCACGAGACATCATGATACTTCTCTCCCATGCTCCACGAGACACCTCCATTTGACCATTTCATTCTTGATACTTAGTCATGTTTTGAGATCTCATCGTGCTCTATGAGACATCTTTGTCCGACTGATTATTGAGATCTCATCGTGCTCTATGAGACATCTTTGTCCGACTGATTATTTTATACTTAGTCAATTTTAGAAATCCTATTGATCCAACATGTTGATGTTGCAGATGAGGTGGATTTCGAGTGGAATTATTCTACATGTATATTGTATGACATGGCATCGTTTCCTATCCTGACTAATGGCACTACTTATGGCATCTACAGAGATGCTTGTTATGGCTCTTGCATGGTACTAATGTGGACTCCCTCTAATGTGGCATATGTGTTGGTCGTTGATGTGGTATTGATGTGGCCCTGATCATTTGATCTTTATCCATTGATCTTTGATGATCAATGGTCATAATTTAACCTATTCTGGGTCCAATCTTTTGCTTGAAAAAAGTTAACACTTTGTGCATGGTTCCATGGCTCATCCACTCACATTCAAATTACATAAAATTTCTTTTGCAATATAAACCCTTCAAAGTTGAATTTCCTTGTGAATGTGGGATATATTGTTGTAGTCATTTCTTCAGTGTAGTTAGCCCGGTTCTAATTCCCTAAGATTAACACTACTTAGATCTACAATAGACTCGTCGCTTCCTCCTCATACCTATCTGACATCTCGTCTAATGTCCATCGCTAAAATTCTTGTTATTCTTATGCATTCATGAATTCATTCACGATCATAATTACCTCATAAAATCTTATCAACGTACAAAATATTCTCTTCTTCCTCTATTTGGTTCGATTTATGGTATGGACGCTTCCTCTATGGACACTTCCTATGTCTGTTTAGATTTTCTTTGGTCCTGTAGGTATCCCTATCTTTTGACATCAATGACAACATGATTGTTACAACTCTATCTACCATTGACATCAATGAAAACACTATTTCCAACATATCTCATGGAAGTAGTTCAAAGGATATTTCCAAGATAAATATTTGTCCAAGCATTATTATGAAATGAATATTAAAGATTTATTTGAACTCAAGTTGGGAAGCATGTCAATGGATGAATATGAAACGAGGTTCTTTGATTTGTTGAAATATGTTGGTTTCATAAAGGATGAAAAAGTAAAAATCCAAAGGTTTCTTAGTGGGTTATCTTCTTTCTATAGTGACAAGATTCAATATCATAACCCCAAGACTTTGGAGGAAGCCATAAGGAGAGAAAAACATATTTATGAAAAAAGTATAGGAACGCTAGTTTTCCAAAAAGCTTGGAATGACAAGATGAAGGGTAAAATTGATCAAAGGCATAAAGGTTTTAAGACACCCTTTTTCAAGAACAACACCCAAACAAATAAGCAAGACCAATCAACCAAAAATGAGCACAAGATTGTAGATTCATTTTGGGAAAAGGCCAAGGAAACAACTTGCACAATGTTGGGGATGTGAGGTAAATCACTTATAGGGAATTCCCTCACAAAGGAGAAAAAATGAGGATTTTCCAAAACATTTAAGAGGATGAAAAATAGTGGAAGACATGGGAGGAAACATGCCATGGATTTATGCAGTATTGGACAACAAGCAAGAGGAATATCAATCCTCAATATTTGAAGTGGAAGGTAAGATTGATAACCAACCCATAGAAATTTCAATTGATTATGGATCTATCCTTAGTTACATAAACTATAACATTGTTAAAGATTTCACTTGCAAAGGAGTAAGCATAAGAAATATTAGTTAGTTCAATTAGCTACACAGGCTAAGAGGAAGATCAATGAGCTAGTTAAAGATTGTCTAATAAACATGAATGGACTTAACAAAAAGGTAGATGTGAAAATAATACCATTGGGTTCATATGATTTTCTAACTAGAATGGATTGGTTGGAAAAACACCATGATGTCCTATATTGTTACAAAAATACAATCACATGTCTTGATGAATAAGGGAAGCAAGGAAAGGTTCAAGGCATTCAAAGAGCTTTAGTTGTTAGAGAGATTTCAGCTATGCAATTGAAAAAGAGTTTCAGGAAGGGATGTCAAATTTTTGCGACCCATATGGAAGAGGCAACCAAAGATAAAGTGGAAAGCATTGAAGACCATCTAATATTGAGGTATTTTGAAGATGTTTTTAGAGAAATCATAGGATTTCCACCAAAGAGAGACATTGATTTCTCTATTGATTTGGTTCTAGGAGCTGCCCTAGTGTCCAATATACCATAAAAAATGGGCACACCAGAATTGAAGGAGTTGCAAATGCAGATTGAAGAAATTTTGAAGAAGGGGTATATACGTCCAAGTGTGTCACCTTGGGGTGCCCTAGTTATTTTTGTGAAGAAGAAATATAAAACCTTAAGGTTGTGTATTGATTTCAAACAATTGAATAAGGTCACCATAAAGAAAAAAATATCATTTGCCAAGAAATGATGATTTATTTGATCAGCTGAAAGGTGCAAGAATATTTTCCAAGATTGACTTAAGATCGGGTTATCATCAAGTGAGGATAAAGGAAGAATACATAAACACGACAACGTTCATAACAATATATGGGCGTTATGAATTTATGGTAGTGCCTTTTGGACTATCAAAATCCCCAATTGTTTTCATCTGCCTAATGAATGGAGTGTTCATGGAGTACTTGGACAAGTTTTTAATTGTGTTCCTAGATGATATACTTATCTACTCCATGTCAAAAGAGGAACATGAGAAACATTTGAGAATGGTTGCAAGTTTTAAGATAGAATAAATTGTATGCTAAATTAAGTAAGTGCGTCTTTTATCAAAAGAAGATTCACTACTTGGGACATATTATTTCAACAGAAGGAATAACAGTGGATCCTGAGAAGACAAAGACCATTAGAGGATGGCCAACGCCAAGAAATGTCACAGAGGTCAGATCATTCATGGGTATTTTTGGTTATTATCGAAGGTTCATAAAAGGATTCTCAAGGATTCCAAGCCCAATCACTTCTTTGCAAAAGAAGGGCGTGAAATTTAAATGGAATCTCAAGTGTGAAAAGAGATTTCAGTAGCTAAAATACATCTTGACAAGTGTGCCAATCCTAAATATTGCATATACAGATGAGTATTTTGTGGTGTGCACTAATGCATGTAAGGAAGGGCTCGATGGAGTCCTCACACAAAAAATATCATGTGGTATGCTATTAGTCATAAAATTAAAAGAGAATGAGAGGAATTGTGCTACTCATGATCTAGAGTTAGAAACAATTGTACATGCATTAAAAATATGGAGACATTACCTCATGGGAAGGAAATTTGAGCTAAGGACAAACCATTGTGGTCTGAAACATTTGTTTGGATAGCCAACATTAAATGCTATACAAACTAAATGGTTGGAATTACTTAGTGAATATGACTTTGAAATTAAGCATGTAAAATGCAAGGAAAATAAAGTGGTTGATGCACTCGGAAAGAAATATCACGAGTTTCATATTTAATCCATTAAAATGTACAAGGATGATCTGAAAGATAAATTTATTGCAACAAAAAATTTAGATCAACATTATTTGAAAATAAAAGAAACATTACAACAAGGAAATTTTCAACGGATATTTAATTTTTATGAGCTGAAAGAAGATGGAATTATCATGTACAAATGGAAAGTGTATGTGTCTAATTCTAATGAGATGAAAAATGCAGTGTTGAAGGAAATGCACAATGTGTCATATGTCGGGCACCCAGGATATCAAAAAACAATTGCAATTGTAAGAAGTCAATATTTGTGGCCAGGGATGAAGAAAGAAGTGGCTAATTACATAGGTAGATGTCTAGAGTGTCAGAAGGTGAAGATTGAACATAGACATCCAGTTAGGTTATTGCATCCATTTCTCATTCTAGAATGGAATTGGGAAGTTTTGATGCTAGTGGTAGCATTATACATGTATTTCTGCATAGGTCTATGTGTTTAGATGTGGGGAAATCATCCAAAGCCTTTTACCTTGGTAGCTTTTCTTTAGTTAAATGAATTATTAAAGTAAAGTGTTTTTATTAATTTATTATATAATTAGTTAATTGAGTTATTTAAGGGAAGTGCTAAAAGTAATTAGCATTTTTCTAAATCTCAAGTGAGTGTGAGAAGTAATCCCAACCATCAATCACTTTGGAGATTAGAAATAGATTATAACTCACGATTATAAAAGAAAAGCTAGGGTGAAGGAGGAAGACACTTTACATGTGTTGGGGGAGTCAACACAAAGAGGATTGGATCATGAAGAACTGTGATTCAAAATGTTGGATAGGTGGAGAAGGAACTCCATCTAGAGATTAGGTCAAAGAAAAGAGAGAACAAAGGCAACACAGGTGGGTTTCACTAAGAGGAAGTCACATGAAGAGTGTTGCGTCATACAAATATTTATGTACAGCATTTTTGTACATGAACTTGAGTTTTAGTGGAGAAAATCCCATACATACATGGGTTTGCTAAAGGAAAGGCCCATACACCTCAAAAAGCACGCAGTTCTGGGTTGTACAACAGACCAGACTTTGTCAGGTTTGTCTGCAGTTGTATTTCTCTCAGTATGCCATTATCCCTATTACAAGAGCCTTGATTTTAGCATAATAAAATCAATCTCAACACTGGTTTTCCCTCTGGTGTTTTTCTAGGGGTATCTATCCAAAAATATTGGTGTTTATGTGTGCATGATTTGGTTTCTAGTTTTGTTTCCACTAGATTTATTGAGTTGAATATTTCAACAATGTATTTTTGTTTTGTGAGTTGCTAATCTAATTGCAGTAAGGAAATCACTAGATAACAAAGTACCTAGGTGTTGGAGTAAGAGAAATTTTCAACATGGTATCAGAGCACATGTTATAAAGGGAAGCCAAATCTCAAATCCATAGAAAATCCATAACCAGTAGGTGTAAATTGAAGGACGAATTTTAGGGAAATAGTCGTACTGAGGCAAAACTAGTTTTTTGCAGGTCTAATGAGGTGTACGCATGCCACATAAAGCACAGTCATGTACATACATAGATTGTAGTGGTGACATTCACGTACATACATAAGTTGCAGAGGTGATATTTGCATACATATGCGGGTTGCAGTGAGCACAAGCATGTACATACATAAGCTCTAGTTATCATTGCCATGTACAAGTCCAAACAAGTCAGTACATGAGAAATTTATAGCAGTAGATTATTTCCAAGGAAAGTTATCAGGTATTAGGGATGGAAACAACACCATTGAGAGTTGAATACAGATTGTATGAAGAATCAAACTTCCTATCTTAGAAAGAAAGATTAATTTTGGCATTGAAGGAGTATGACCTTTGGGAGTTAGTGGAAAAAGTTGTTATCCACCGATAAATCCAAAAACTATGGAAGCTCACAAAAAGAAGGAGATCAAAGTAGAGAGGGTCCTCCTAGACTCGATGAAGGATAACCTAATTACTCACCTATCTGAGAAGAATAATACCAAAGATATGTTTGGTGCCTTGGTAAGTTTATTCCAGAGAAAGAACATCAATAGGAAGATGGTCTTAAGGAATAAACTTAGATCAATGGAAATTTTTAGATCTGATAATGTTACCAACTATCTCATGAGGATCACACAAGTGTTTGATCAACTTGTATCCATAGGGGAGAAAACAAAGGACATAGAGCTCGTGAATGTGGCATTGAATGGTCTTCCCAAGTCTTGGGAACCATTTTTCATGGGAGTTTGTTCCTGGTAAAATCTCTTATATCGGTAGAGACTTTGGGATGATTGCATTCAGGAAGAGACACTAGAGGATTCTGAGTGCGACAATTAGGGAGGTAGTGAGGAGAAATTGGATCTTGTCAGTAAGGTGAAGAAGGGAAAAGGAAATAGTTATAGAAAGAAAGGTAACAGTGATGGAAGATCATCACAGCCAGGGAAGAAGAAGGAATTGAGTAAAATCAAGTGATTCTCATGTCATAAGTGTTAACACATAAGGCACTGTGAACTGGAGGAAAGAGAGGGTTGTAGATTGGATAGGTTGCAGGAAATTACGTTCGGACTTATAAACATCCACAATAGCCTCAGAGCTACCATGTAATATATGAATTTTTTCATACCATTTTGAAAGGCTGAGGAGGGGGTTTTGTAAAATTCTTGAAATTGGCACTGCGAACTGACAGACAGGGGTGTTGCGAACTCATTTCATGTAGCAACTGCTTCTAAATATTTGATCATAACTCTAAAACGGTGATGTGGGTTTCTTTGAAATTGTTTTTGGAAGAGAATGATAGCCTTGTTGACTTGCTAACCAAATTTCAGCCTGACCCAATTTGGAATTTGAGAGATAAAATTAAAACACCAGTGCGCTGCAAACTCTCTGTTTTGCATAGTTGTTAGATATTCTCCTTGTTTGGAGGTTTCCACCGGTCAAGGAAGGTTTGAATGGTTTCCTAGGAGTTATTTGGACACAAATGACATATTTTCCATCTCCAAATCAATCAGAATGACCTGTTTCAAAAGGAATTTATCATTATAGACAAAATCCCCCAAAAATAGGAATTTGTTAGGCTTT
>CBVK0101558082.1:0-15454 GCA_900067695.1 Picea abies | reverse complement strand
GTATTTCTTTGTGGGCCATTTTCCCAGGTTTGGGAGCCCTTGTAAGCTTTGATATTATTCTAATGATGAGCTGATTTGAAGGGGAGAATATCTTTGTCTATTGTGTATGAGATTCGGTTTCCAGTATTCTTTCCGTTATTTATTTTGGTTAATTACTCCAGCAAGTGTATTTTGTTTTGTGAGCTGCTAATTTGATTTACAGCAAGGAAATCGCTAGTAAACAATGTACCTAGGTGCTAGGATTAGAAAGTTAACATGGTATCAAAGCTTTCACTCTGAGAGAGAGCCAGATTTCAGATCCACAATAGTTTGTAATAGATCTATCAGATCTATAAACCAGCAATCAGAAATCGAAGGATGGATTTCAAGGAAATAGTTAGAAAGCAGTAGAACCTATTTTTACAGTCGTACGAAGTTGTACACGTGTATCAGGTCAGTCAGGGTGCATGTGTACGCGGGCTACAGTGCAAGAAAGCAAGTACATACGCGGGCTACAATGAGGAAAGGCGCGTACAAGTCCATATAGGGGCAGTTTCAGCAGCAAGTTATTTCCACGGCAGATTATCAGATCTAAGGGATGGCAACAGCAAGTCTGAGAGTTGAAGACAGATTGGATGAAGCATCCAACTTCCTATCTTGGAAAACAAGAGTTACTTTGCTTTTGAAGGAATATAATCTTTGGGATCTTGTTGACAAAGTAGTACCTTCACTGACAAATCCGCAAGCATTGGCACCTCACATTAAGAAGTAGATCAAAGCCCAATGGGTAATCTTGAATGCATTAAAGGATCATTTGATTCCTCACTTATCCGAGAAGAAGACAACCAAAGAGATGTTTGATGCCTTGGTAGGTTTATTCCAGAACGATAACTTGAATAGGAAAATGACCTTGAGAAATAAACTAAAATCTATGCAGATGTCTAGATCAGTTAGGTACGTGATCAGCTTGCAGCTATTAGGGAGAAATTGAATGACTTAGAAATTGTAAATGTGGCACTGAATGGTTTCCCAAAGTCTTGGGAACCATTTGTCAACAGAGTCTACGCTCGGGAAAATCTTCCAGAGCGACAGAGGCTTTGGGATTATTGCATCCAGGAAGAGACTCGAGAGGAGTCTAAAGTCAGCAAGCAGGGAGATGAAGAGGAGGAGAACATGGCCCTTGTTAGTAAGACAAGAAAGGGCAAAGGAAAAGGTTCCAAGGGTAACAGTGAGGGGGAAACCTCACAGCCTGGGAAGGAATTGAGTAAAATCAAGTGCTTCACATGCCACAAGAATGGTCATTATGCATCACAGTGTCCGAAGAAGAAGAGGCAAGGGAAGACACAAACAACAGCATCAATAGAGACACGGCTACATGAGTTTGTAGCAAAGTTTGAGAATGACTTCTCATTAGTCTCCTGCCTCTCTACCAACACCAACTCAAGGAGTGCTTAGTACTTGGACACCGGTGCATCTCATCATATGACAAAAGCACGAGAGTTATTCACCGGTCTACCTGATAAGGACTCAGGGACCCATGTGGAGCTTGGTGATGATGCCAAGTATGCAGTGAAGGGGGAGAAAACTATCTTGTTTCAGCTTGAGTCAGGAGGTCTGTTTGAGGCCTTGGGTATGCTTTATGTACCAAAACTAAAGAAGAATTTGCTCTCAGTCTCGATTTTGGAGGGCAGGGGTTTTGTCGTCATGTTCAAGAAAGGGCAAGTACTCATACGTCTAGAGGGAGCTAGCCCTAACACAGCAGTGAGCATTGGGGTTAGAGAGGGAAAGTTATACAAGTTGTAGGGCAAGCCTGTTTGTGAGTCCAAGGGGATCTTGGATCTTATCCATTCAGATGTTAATGGATGGATGTCAATGACAAAGGACGAGGATCGGGAGGCTCCAAAGGATAAGCAACGATCAGCACTTTCCAGTTCAGGAAGTTGGACTTCAGGCGGGGAGGAGTTAGCCCCTTCCAGTTTTGTCAAAAGACCAAGTTGGTTTGAACCGACATGGAGGGATGCTCAGGGGTAAATTGAGGCCTCTAGGAGCATAGTCAGGGAGAGAAGGCCTCCAAAGCAGTTTCCAAACTTCGTGGCGCTAATGAGTAGTGTCATTGATTTCGAGTCTTCCAGTGTTCAAGAACCAGCATACCAACAAGTTTGGAGGGATGCCATAGGTAGAATGATGTGTAGGACATTGTGCTAGGATCGGAGGGAAAACCAGAACCGCATGGCTCTTCGAGAAGTACCTTCCTCGCTAAGAGGGGGTATTGATGTTTGTAACATCAAACAAGTACTTCCACATAGGTCTAAGTGTCTAGACGAGTGGAAGTCATCCAAAGCCTTCAACCTTAGTAATTTACTTTCATTAAAGGAATTATTAAAGTAAAGTGTTTTCATTAATTAGTTGAATTTAATTTAATGAAATGCTAAAGTTATTAGCATTAGTGAATTAAATCATAGCCATTGATCTCAAGTGCAGTGAGATTTAATCTCGACCGTTAATCACTTTGGAGATTAGAGTTAGGTCATAACTCAAGATTATAAAGGCAAGGCTAGGGTGAAGAAGAAAAATACAGTGGAGAGCAAAGAAGGACTTTTGTTCAAGTGCTTGAGTCACAAAGGACAGTGATTCAAAGAGATCTCAGATAGGTGGAGAAAGACTTTCATCTAGAGATCCGTACATGTCAAGGAGAAGAGAGAAGAGAGGCAATCGCAAGAAGATCCAACAAATTTTGGAGCCACAACAGCAGTACGGAGTTGTACACACTTCACAGTGAGGACAGGCGCATATGTACATGGAGGTTGCAGTACAGGGAAGCGCATATGTATACGGATTGCAGTGAGGACAAGCACGTACAAGTCTGAAAAGTGAAAGTAAGGGGTCATACAACCAAGGAGGAGATGCTAGGGATGCAGGCGTTGTCTATAGTTTTATGTATTTCTCTATGGGCCATTTTCCCAAGTTCAAGAGCCCATGTAAGCTTTGATATTATTCTAATGATGAGATTTGAAGGGCAGAATATCTTTGTGTATTGTGTATGAGATTTGGTTGCCGGTATAACTTACGCTATTTATTTTGGTTAATTATTCCAGCAATTGTATTTTGTTTTGTGAGCTGTTAATTTGATTTACAACAAGGAAATCACTAATAAACAATATACCTAGGTGTCAGGATTAGAAAGTTAACAATGTAATTATCCTGACTCCTGTCATGATATTTCCCATAATATTAAGATGCAAAATGCACACTTATACCTCCAATGATGGCATGACAGCATATTGAGATAAACCTTTAAATAACAGTCCAAGTTGTAAGGGAGAGCAAAGGGAAAAACAAGATTTGAACAACCTTTACCCTTTTCAAATAGGATGGCATAAACGTCTTTCAATAACTTCACTAAAACAATATTGAGATTATAACAATGAACAAACACCTAAGAAACATCTTTTCTGTTATGATTTAGCACTTTATTACAACATTTGTCTGGACCATAATTTTTAGAAAGATTATGATGATAAATACAAAATTAGACCTCGTTGCTCTGATTTGGATGCCAATGGTGTAGATGAGCAATTCTTTATTTGTAATTATCTTTTTCTAGTTCTATACCAACTTAAGTTAAGAATTCATCATGATCTGCTTACTACTTAATCATATTGCTGACCCCAGCTCCATAACTCTGCATATCCCCAAATTGGAAACATGTGCTAGAACAAGTCCTTTGCATGAAACTTGAACAAATAAAACAAATACCAAAACCATTTGTAACTACAAAGGAAAGGTGATCAGAGGCCAACTTCATAAAAGTCAAAATAATATTGGATTGATTGTGACCTGTCCTCCTGATGCAAGCAATGGACCACCAAATTCCAGAACTTTATTTATGTCCAAGCTGTAATGGCACTCCAAAAATATTAGAACACGAATTTAGATTAGATATGGCTACCTTCAATAATAACATAATTCAATATAACACTACCAGTTTAAATGTTCTATAATGCCGTAAATAGCATATGACTGTGATATTACAAATGTTGAAATACCTGCTAAAAGAAAGACCTGTTGTAGTGTTTGACACCAAATTCCAACTTGCTACCATTAGGTCTTTAACATTCTGATTAATACCCAATTTTAACAACTCAGATTCTGCATTGTCTCTCATTTCATTAATGGATATATGTTTGACATTTTCAGCAATGGCACCAATAGCCTGAGCTGCAGCAACCCTTGTATCCCAATTCTTGCTTCGAAGATACTGAGAAACCTGTGCCACAGAGAAAAGGCATTGTATCAACCAAATTTCAAAAGTGAATAAGGAAAGGCATAGCAGCTACATCCTTGTTCTTTTGACCAAATTGACCCTCTAGTATCAAAAAGCAGGAATATGTGTCTCCT
Source organism: Picea abies (assembly GCA_900067695.1). NCBI lineage: Eukaryota > Viridiplantae > Streptophyta > Pinopsida > Pinales > Pinaceae > Picea > Picea abies. The sequence goes on along the minus strand of CBVK0101558082.1, from coordinate 11,077 downwards.
AGTGATTAGAATCAATCCACAACCTATGAATCCTTTTCTTGTGATAAAATTACTGTGTTACAAATTACAATCCAAGTTTGAGTTGATCGCTTAACTGTACTGTATCTTATGGAGCATTAATATTATGTACTTGCTATTATGTTATAGTTAGTCATTATGTTTCGTCCTAGTGTAGGGTAGTATTTATTTATTAAAAGGCATGAAAATAGCATATGTTCTTGGCAAAATATCTATATCATTATTGTACATTATGGAATGAATATATGTTTTTGCCCTCAGGCTTACCACAATTAACAGGAAACATCCACTCCTCTATCTCCGTTTTCACTACAAAGCCTCTGTTCCAAGTTCCTCATTCCATCACCTTCTCATTCTATATATACTATATAATATATATTCAAATCCACTGTTTTGTCCTATTGTATTCTCTATGCAAATCTTCTATCTGTCAATCTCGCAATGATTGCCCATACCTATTCACACCATTCATTATCTTTGTTATATTATGATCCATTCACTGTGCCGTTTTTTCTGCCACCCTTTTTTGTTGTCTCCTATATTCCAGATATCACCGCTTGCTACATTCATGTTGATGTCCTTAATATTAAATAATACACAGTATGCACCAGTTGAGAGACAGCTACGTCCATTCTTTTCTGACTTTATATTGATTATAAATCCATGGACCTATTTAGAATCTGAGACTCGTATTCCACTTGTAAAGAATAAAAATGAGGAACAGAAGATAGTGGACGTGGGAGGTCATCTACATGAGATTGGAGGATACAGTCAAAAAGGGCACAGATTTATTGCTACTCGAGTGCCACAGTCACCTCTCCTGGCCTAATAGTCACAATCTATGGTACATCATTATCAGAAAAAATAATTATTAAATAAATACTCATTCCTCAGACAGATATTCAACACCATTCCCTATTAGTTATTGGTTGTATCTTTCCTGTGTGCTATCTGCTGTACCGTCCTTATCAATTATCATATACTCAGTGGCCTTATAATACTCATAATCATAACATTGTGTGACGTTTGAACACTTATGTAGTGGACGTATTTGGAACTCGTGCACATTTTTCATAAAATGATAAATAGTGCATTGCCTTCTTTATTGATCCGGATGGATCATCTAAAGAAGAATAAATAGCTAAGTATTTGGCTCAGAAATTCTCTAAAGTGACAGTTTAAACCTCGGCCTGTTGTTAAATCTTGGCAATTAATCCTCTTCCTTCTTTTTATATATCAGCTTGAAGCTCCTTTTATATAATGGCCAAAGCCCCTTTCCAAATCTTGACTGAAGCCTCTTCTTATACCTTAGCAGAAGTATGTTGGGTTATGCCTTGTGAAAGTGAGGTTGGACGACGTTGGAGGGGGAATGATACCTCCATCTTCCACCCTCCCCCAATCTAAAGAGTGTGGGCCAAAATCTGTGTGGACGTGGATTATGGAAAAAGGGGGAGAAGGGATAACTCTGCCCTCCACCCCAACTACAAGGAATACAAGAGGATTGAAGGGAGCACTCCAAGCCTCATGGCCAATAACCATCTGCCACATGGCAAAAAGAAAAAGGCTTGAAAGGCCTCAGCATACAAAGTTAGAGCTCGGGCATCCAAGAAGGCAGTGGTCACCAACTCTTGGAGTTGTTTGGCATTCTGAGAGTGCAGGGAAGCAAGACGAACTTGGCTGGAACTGGTTCTTGGGGACCGTTGGGCTTTTGTTTGACAGGGAGGAGGAGATAAATAAACTGAGATATGAGATAGAAGGTGTTCGGTTCAGAAGCTTGGAGACCAGGAAGATTTACCACGGATCTGATCAATGCGCAGATTTGCACAGAGATTGTAGAGGGGAAGAGATTGAATCAAATCGATACCAACGAAAGATTGATCCACGGCAAAAGAATGTTTTGGAAAAGGGGAGGTAATCTCGCTTGTTGTCCTTGAGATTGGCCATGAGCATAATGCTCCATTAAGCCTTTGTATCTATAATTGAATAAGATTAATTAAGATCTGAGCATAGTCCATTTCATTGCTGGAGTTTTTCCACACTTGGTTCTCCAGGGTGAATCTTGTGTGTTTATTGTGTATGTATGATGTTTTATTTGCATTTAACTATTGACAAGAAATTCATAGTAATAAAACAACAAATTAATAAACACAAAGATAAACATTTAAATTTTAATAAAGGATCTGTATTGGTGAATCAAGTTGGCCATAGACAAATCAATTACGGATCATATTGCTATCAGAGCTGTCATTCCTGTAGTCTGTAAAGGGAATACCACAGTGAATGTTGACATGACGGAGTAAACTGCAAGAAGGTGGAGAGTTAGTTCCAAAGAATCCTGAGATCGGCATAAGAAGAAGAAAGAAACAGTCTCAAGATCAAGCTATGGGAGATAATCAAGAAAATAATGAGCCAGAAGCCAGAGTATCAACTCTGGAGACTTAGAAGACCCAGATGTCTTCGAATGTGTCACACTTAACTGTAAGTAAGTCAAAGATGAACAAGAATGTTGTCCCCTTGGTTGCAGCAAGGATGCCTAAAAGGAAAAGGCATAAGCTACCTCATGAGTCAAGTTCAAGTTTTGAAGAAGATGAAAGAGAGGAGGAGAAAGCAAAGATGAACAAGGGGAGCACCAGCAATGTCCAAGCACACTTCAAGTCGAAGCAAAGATCAAAATTAGGTGTGATTGATGCCCTTAAGCTAAATCAATGGTTATAACAACTTGAAGATTATTTTAGTGTGCATGAAATTGGTGAAAAGCAAAGAATCTCTTTGGCTCGGTTGAAGTTAGAAGGTCGTGCATTAACCTGGTGGGAAAGCTATGTGACTGCTCGAAGACTCAAGGAGGAACCACCAGTAACTCAATGGGAAATCTTCAAGAATTTCATCAAGTTACACTTATATCCCATTGGATATGAGAAAGAACAAAGGATTCAATAGCATTTCTTTCAGCAAAAACAGAAGATGCGTAAGTAGAGAGATAACACTACTCATTAGCGCCACGAAGTTTCCAATATTTTGTTGGAATAAATCAAGGGCGGTAGAAAGCAATGTGCCTATAGTCCAACACTCATGTCAAGTTGTAGTTCTCACACTCCAACACAATTTTCTCAGGAATACCCTTGCTCAAATTAACATTAATGTAGATTTAGGGACTGATAGAGGCTGGCAAATCCTCGATTACTAGTCACAGGGTAATAAACTTACCTAGAATGTTACAAATAAGCATGAGAAATGTTTTGTTTCAAGATTCCAAAGGGAGACTGAGCATTCATACCCAAATCGAGACCAATGATAACATCTTTATATGCAGATTGAATCCTGGCTTCCATAGCCTCATAAAGAAGCTAGTTTTGCCCATGAAAGCAAGGTGTAAATTTTTCAACCTAGGTAACTGATGTCTTAATGTTTTCTCATTGAATAACTCAAAACAGAATTTATTTAACAGCAGAAAATTAAATTTATGAATATTACATAAATCACACAACAGCAGAAAATATGAACGGTGGAAGAAATAAAACCAGTGTTGCAAACATCGGCATCAGCAAAATATCGCTGAGGGTCCGAAAACGAAAATATCGGCAACATTGGGGAAAATATCAGAAAATATCGGAAAATGTCGTAAGAATGAAAAACAATGTTGTGAGGATGAAAATATCGCCGACCCTGATTTTGAAGATAATACCGCCAACATCGCGATATTATCGAGATGTTGGTAACACTGAATAAAACACATACACAGGGATTTCTCCTTCAAATTAGTGATTCATTCCTTTGATCAAAGCTTACAAGGTGACCTCTGCAGCCTACTTTTTGCCAGCAGCTGTACAGTCAATAAAATCACCTCAAACAGCAGTGTATGGCCAGATCTGAGAGTGTACAGCTTGTGCATGAAGGACTGCTACAGCAGTGGTACGGAATTTACCACCTACTATACTTGCTGGTCTCTTTAACAATCTACTCCTCTTCTTCTACTTGAATGCACTCTGCCTCCTGCTGTCTTCTCATGTGTGTAATCTGCTTCTCCTATCTTGTCCTATTTATGTTTTGAGAGAAGATAAATCTCCCCAATTCTAGTTGCCACCTATCTCAATCGTGAGATGTACGGCTAAGATTAAATCTTAATTTAAGTGACTAATGTTATAGAACTTCTAGACCATTTCATTTAGATTCCTAAGACCAGTTGACTTCAAAACATAAAACTTTCACTTTTTCTTTTATTTTTCAATTGAAATTACAAGATAGAATTAGTGATCACCTTTTGCAAGGTGCTCACCAATGAAATGTATCGAACTACTTCATGCACGTTCACACTAAAGCATGTGCAAGAAGTTCCTGCTCAAGCTATATTTCTCAACATTCCCTTTTAGCGAGGAAGGAATTCTACACCAATCCAAGTCTGTCTCTACATGCCTCAAACTTCCCTTTTGCTAAGGCCTTGGTCAAACTATTAGCTATCTACTTGTTTGTGGGAATATCTTGGAGCTTCACTCCTCCCTTTTGATTCCTATCTCGTATGAAGTGATATCTAATTTCTATGTGCCTTCATCTATCATGAGACACTGGATTCTCAAAGAGTTTGATACAACTATGATTATCACAATCACTGACTATAGGGTCCAACTCATGATCAAACAATCCTACAGAGTAATTTGCGAAGCTAGATGGCCTCACAACTAGCAATATTAGCTCTCATGTATTCTGCCTCTGCTGATCTAAGTGCCACAAAAACATGCTTCCTATTGAACTAGGTTATCATTGTTGATCCCAAGCTAAAGCAACACCCTAAGGTGCTCTTCCTATCTGTTGGACTGCCTACCCAATCTGATTCTGAATACCCTTGCATCTTCACTTCACCATCTCCAAGATATCTCAAACCATACTCAACTGTGCCCATCAAATATCTAAGCACATGTTTTGCTACTACCCAATGTTGTTTCCTTGGCTCCACCATGAATTGACTCAAGGTGTTCACTGCAAAACATATATCTGATCTAGTGTTGACCAAAGTTCAAACACATCAAAGAACCTATCAACTGCCTTTACAACATGGGATCCACCAACTCTGAATCTGAAATTGTCACCCTCTTCAGATTAGTGATCATAGGTGTGGCCATAGGTTTGCAATCCTCCATACAAAACCTCTTCAGGATCTCAGCTACATACTTACCTTGCCCAAGGAAAGTTTCGCCCGGTTTCTGCCAAACCTCCAAACCCAAGAAATAATACATCATGTCGATGTCCTTCATCTCAAACTCAGTTTCCATGTCTTCTTTGCACCTTCTAATGAGCTTCTCTGCCCCTGTAAGAAATAAGTCATCCACATACAACACCAAAATGAGAAGATCAGTCCCAACAAATCTATAATATAAGTTAGGATTTGCTTCGCTATTGGTGAAGTCCATACTCTGCAGATATCCATCTATCCTGGAATGCCATGCTCTTAGTGCATGTTTGAGTCCATAGAAGGCTTTCTTAAGCCTACAAACATGGGACTCCTTCCCATTTACCTCGAATACCGAAGGCTGCTCTATGTACACTTCTTCCTCAATGATCCCATTAAGAGAAGCTATCTTCACATCCATTTGATGTATCCTCCATCCCATAATTGAAACTAAGGACATAATTGTTCTAATGGAAGCATACATGGCCACTGAAGCAAATGTCTCCTCATAGTCCACTCCTTCTTTCAAGGAGAACCCTCTTGCCACGAACCTCGCTTTGAACTTCTCAATGCTTCCATCTATTGCAAGCTTGAACTTCTAGAGCGATTTGAAAACAACATGGTGGAGCAAAACATAACTATGTTGTTTCCTACTTAGTTAGACTAGAAAATAACTATCGAGCTAATGTCATATGACGAGATGCCTCACTATCCACATACCATGCATTCCTAGGAAATGTGTTGGTAGAACGGCAAGATACCATCGAGAAATCCTTCTCGAACTTGGCAGCAAACTCGCTCATTTGCGTTTCTACAGAGGTTGTTTCTTCCATTTACCCTTCTTATCTGGACACTGTGATGCATAATGACCATGATTATGACAAATGAGACACTTGGTTTTACTCAAGTCCCTTCCTAACTGTGAGGCTAACTCCTTATTCTTTCCCTTACCCTTGCTAGGTCCTTTACCTATGCCCTTATTTGTCTGACCAAAGAGGACTAGGTTCTCATCACAACCCTTCTTGTTGGCCTTTGATTCCATCTGAATCCCATCCTGGATACAGTCATCCCATACCCTTTCAAGGTTAGGAAGATCCTCACAAGCACAAATATCTTTGACAAATGGTTCCCATGAAGCTGGGTATCCATTCAGTGCCATGTTCACTTGCTTTGCATTTGCAACCTTCTCCCCAACTATTGCAAGTTGATCACAAATCTGAGTGACATTCATAAGGTAACTGGTGACTGAATTTGATTTGGTCATCTCTATGGATCTAAGTTTGTTCCGCAATACCATCTTCATGTTTATCTTCTCTCTGGTAGAGGCTTGCCAGGGCATCAAACATTTACTTTGTTGTCTTCTTCTTAGATATATAAGGGATCAAATGATCCTTTATGGCATCCGTGATCATCCGCTTGGCCTTCACTTCCTTCTTGTGAGCTTTGAATTGTTGCAGATCCATAGGGGAAAGCACAACATCTTGGACAATATCCCAGAGATCATTCACTTCCAATAAGAGCATAACTTTCACTTTCCATGACAAGAACTTTGGGCACCATCTAGTCTATCCTCGAAACTGAGGCTAGCTTAGGCCATTTTTGAGATCTAATACATGAACTCCCAAATTTGAGAAATTAGTCCTTAATAAAAATAATGAAACCCTCTCTAACTATTGGTCCTTCTTTCTAGCAATTGGTTTACCGTCGTAAGCCCTTGAGAATCTCCATTAGAGAAAGAAGCTCTGATACATCTAAATTTTTCAACCCAAGTGACTGTTGTCCTAATGTTCTCTCATTAAATAACTCAACAGAATTTATTTAACAGCAGAAAATTAAATTTTTGAACATTGCATCAATCACACAACAGCTGAAAAAATGAACAACATTAAAAATAAAACACATACACAGGGATTTCTCCTTCAAAATAGATTTTCATTCCTTTGATCAAAGCTTACAATGTGACCTATGCAACCTGCTTTGAACCAGCAATTGTACAGTCAATAAAATCACCTCAAACAACAGTGTATGGCTAGACCTGATTGTATGGCTCCCTTGCAATCTTATCATGAGTGTAATTTGCCTCTCCTATCTTGTCCTATTTATGCTTTGGAAGAAGATAACTAATCTCCTCAATCCTAGCTACCGCCTATCTCAAACATGAGATGTACGGCTAAAATTAAATCCTAATATAAGTCATTAATGTTCTAGAACTTCTAGAACATTTCATTTAGATCCATAAGACTAGTTGACTTCAAAACAAAAGACTTTCACTTTTTCTTTGATTTTTCAAGTGAAATTACAAGACAGAATTAGCGATCACCATTCCAAGGTGGTAACTAAAGAAGTGTCCCAAACTATTCCCTGCAAGTACACACTGAAGCCTATGCAAGTTCCTACTCGAGCTATATTTCTCAACACAAGAGCCTTTGCTAGAAATTTAACAATCTATCTAGCTCAAAGAGAAATTCTAGGATACAAGATCCCTTGTCACAAGGATGGATCAATGTTGTATCCTCTAAGAAAGAGCCCCAAGATTCAAAAACCCACACCTACAAATCTTCTTGCTTTGGCCATTAGCCATTAAATCCACAAATCATACCATAGGCCAAGTAGTAATCATCTTCTCCCTTTGAGGATAGTTCCAACTTCAAAACCAAGATCAAGATAGACTTATTGATGCAAAAAAACAAGATGGAAGGTTTTACTCAAGAGCTAGAGTGATTATTTAAAAGAAACAACCTTCCCAAGGACTACGCCATCAAAGGGGAGAAGCCTTCAAGGCCAGAGAGAATTGAGGTGAACCCTACTTATGGGTGGTTGTTGGAGAACTCCACCCACAAGATCAACAACTAAGGAGGCATCCACCCATTTCAAAGAGCTCCCAAACTGCATTTTTCTAAATGGTGGCAATGTCATACTAAAGTCTATTGAAAAGATAGATTGTGACCACAACTGCAATATGGAAGCACAACCGATACAACAAGTTTACCACAGAACAACAATTGTTACAGTGGCCAAGGAAAACTCCAACTACAAACAAGGAGCTCTACTGTGCACTCATCCTCTCCTCCATAAATTTGGCTTGAGGGGAAGATCTCAAAGTATTATCTAACATGTGCATAATTGCTTGTAACGGATCCTTCAAGGACAAAGTTTATCTATTAATGGTGTATTTGAAATCAAACTTGCTCATAAAATGTGTTTGAGGAGCACTAGTGAACAAATTTATGACATTGGGCTCAACTAGCTCGAAGCCAAAGATTTGTAGGTAGTGGATATTTTTATGTGTAAAACCAAATTGAGAATTTTCCCCCGAAAGACAACAAGGTTGAAATGTTTGCCTTGGCGAAACAACAAAGGAAAAATGCATGATTCCTAATAATGTTGAAGCGGGTGTTGTCAGTGATAACAACGTGATAGTTGCTTAAAAGTAACCTATATGGCACAACCATCCGATTGGGAAGAGCTTTAGGAGGAGATGCTCGAGATCGATGATTGTCTAAGTGAGCTTATGTCACCAATGTAGAGAGAAAAGAGCTTGTAGCCTAGAGGCCAAAAGGGGCAACATATGCACAGATTTTAAGCTGTAGAATGCAAGCAATAAGGCTTGATGACAATGCTCGTAGACTAGGAATGATCATGAGGAGTCTCGTATCAAGAGAAGCCCATTCACTAGCAAATCCTTGAGTGAGTGTAGCATCACCTCATCCACAATTTCCACTACCCAACGAAATTAATGCCCTCTTTTTGGTCATCGAATGCATAATTGGATGGCCTAGGTCAAATCAATGGAGAACCATCGTAGTAGCAGAGCAACTCATGTATTTGGGAATATTTCTTAGTGCATCTTTGCTTATCTCTACATTGAGTTTGCAATGAATTTCTATTCATTTGGATTTCTTTGGTTGCTCGTTATAGAATTGAGATACGCCTTTAAGGGTTTTTCTTTATTTTACTTGTTACTTTCTTTCTGGTTTTGTTAATTTATTCCAAATCGACAAAATCTAGCATTTATCAAAACCCTAGAATAAGATTAAAGTTTGTGGTTTTCCAACCAATAGCATCAAATTCAATACCCTAGCAACATATATTGCCATATTTAGGGTTTGTTGCCATAAATGAGGTAAATTTATAGCCTCGTGTGTTAGCATGAGTGGTTGAATGCTATGACTTAAAAGTAGGAGGTTGTGGGGTCAAGTCCCCAAGGTGGCTACCTTTGTGAATATTGTAGGCCTCACTTGATGTCCCTGTCGGGTTAGGTTGCCAAAACTGCAACTGATCAGTTTACCTGGGTACCATCCTCAGAATGAAGGGAAGTGCCAGTTGGGTTTCCTAGGATGTGCATTTCATCAAAAAAAATGAGGTAAAGTTTTTAAAAAATGTATTCACCGCATACTTATCCCCACTCATACTCCCACATTTCTAGTGAGTATATTGGGGGACCATTTCTGAAGAAGATAATAGCCATAAACTTTACTTATCAAATCTGGTACAACAGCAAATTATCACAAAATATTTGGACAGCCACACAAAAATAAACATGAATAAATTCTGGAAATGACACTGCTTAACACACAAATATTTATCACAACTATGTGCATACAAAAATATATTTCGCCCAGAACTGATATGCAGGGACTGTACCACCTGTACGAGTCCGTACACTCACGAGTTTCACTCAGGGATGTAGTAAAGCAAAAATGAGGTTACAAAATGATGAGATTCTACCTCAGTCTTCAACAAAAACACTAATAAACTAGACTTCTTTTCAATCCTCAAACATGGTATGCATTCCTTAGTTGGTTGGTGACCCGTATGGGCTGTACGGGATCCGTACCACTCATACAAAATCCCTCTTACTGTGTTGGGTTTGCTCGCAGGTTGCCCTAGCTCGGCCACCTTTCTCTTTGCCTAGTCTCCTCTTCAGGCTGTGTTAGACCTGACTTGGTCTAGTGGCTAACCCTACTCGGCCTTCTTTGTTTTGTCTCTTTATCTAGCTCGACCTTCCTCTACTGGTTCACCTTGATCCTGGTATCGAATCTCCTTAGAGGCACCTCTCTCTCTCTCTTTTAGTCGGTTGCACCCCCTTGAGATGGATAGAATGAGGTTCTTTTAGGTATAAGATAACCCTAGCCTTACTCTCATGCAATCCTGACCCTTGGATCTCCTTGTCAAGATCTTGATCTAATGGTGGGGACTTAATCACTCATTGAGGCAACTTAAGTCACATCCAATGGTTGTGATTTAACCTCAAGTTGGCTTGAGTGTTCCCCACCAAATAAAGTGTTGTCTAGACATATGTTAGGCCTCTTCCATACTACTAGACACCCCTAGTGTGGAAGAACCTACCCGAGCTACATAATCTAACAATTTCAACTTTTATTATTTATTCTTTCATTCTTAGGGTTTATTCGTGCCATGTTTTCGTAGAAATGGTTATAGGCATACCCTCATCTTAAGCATTTGAAGAATCGACCTCTAGTTCTAGTGGCCATAGTTAGGGACCTCCCTTGTAGCACATAAGATCTTACCAAAAAGTGCCTTGGTCTATGAATATTGTGGGCCTCACTTGATGTCCCCGTCGAGTTAGGTTGCCAAAACTACAACTGACCAATTTACCCTAGGTACCATCCTCAAAATGAAGGGAAGTGCCCAATGGGTTTCCTAGGATATGCATTTCATAGGGAAAAAATGAGATGAAGTTTAAAAGACGTATTAAGTGTTCACCAAATACCTATCCCACTCATACTCCCACATTTCTAGTGAGTATACTAGTGGACCATTTCAACTTGTATTGTTTATTCTTTCAATCTTAGGGTTTGATTGTGGCTTGTTTTCATAGAAATGGTTATAGGCATACCCTCATCTCTAGCTTTTGAAGATTCGACCTCTAGTTCT
>CBVK0101558081.1:0-15805 GCA_900067695.1 Picea abies | reverse complement strand
AAGATTCGACCTCTAGTTCTAGTGGCCATAGTTTGGGACTTCCCTTGCAGCACATAAGATTTGACCAAAAAGTGCATTGGTCTAGCTAGTTAGATCTTCCAAATAACATTCGTGCACTTCCTATGATGTTTTGTTTTGATAGAAATGGTTGAAACTACACACTCATCATGAGCTTTGGAAGCTTCAACCTCTAGTTCTAGCAGTAATAGTATAGGAGGTCCCCTGTAGCACATAAGATTTAACCAAAAAGTGCCTTGGTCAATGCTAATTCAATCTTCCTAATGAGATTTGAATTTGTGCACTTCCTATGATGTTTTGGTATTGGAAAGAAACAATTTCTTCTCCGTAATAAAGGACCAATCAACCCTATCATAGGGCTTGTCAAAATCAATTTTGAGAAACAAAGAGTCTTGGCCAGTCTCTTTAACCATCTCTTTCCCCAAAACATAATTCAGTGTCAATTCTTCATGTTGCCAACATAGCTATGCAACCTCAAACTTCTACAGCTCTACTACATGACGAGTCAATGATGTTGGAGACACATTTTAACTTCATCTCTACACCATCCTCTCTAGTATTCACACCATTGATGGACCTACCTCTTGTTGTCAATTCAAAGTTATTCTTAGTCTTCTAACCCTTCCCAATGTTCCAACCAAATCATGGGATCTTCCAACCTTTGTGGGGAAGACTCACAATACCACCGAGTCATTCACATCATCGTCCTAATTCGTAAAAGGATCCAATTCACTCTTTGCTCCCATGCATTACAGCTATGAAGCAGAATGAGTTCCATCATTTTGTGCACTATGCTACTTGTGTATTTCCTCTTGTTTCTCTTATATCAATGTTTCTCTTTCTTGGTTTTCAGTGTGCTTCATCAAATTTTGTTTTTCAACAAGGACCTCTACTGGCATTCCTTCACAAGCCTCCTCTTCGATAAAGCATTATGCTACCAATTTATGCACCCTCTTTTTGGCAAGGACATAGGTCAATCTAATGACCGCAACTACACCATACCCAAGGATTATTTTGTCATTCTTTGAAAGGGTAGTACCCTAGCTACAAGAGATCAAGAACGATTTCCTCTTTTAGTACAAGTGTAGTAAACAAGAGTGAACATGTATTTTATCTATTTTGCACATTGTATTTAATATTTTTCCCTTTTGGGTGGCTTGGTCCATATTGACCACTCACCTACTTTATTCTATTTTATCGAGAGACATAGTCAACTTTGATCACTCTCTCCACCATTTTGTACTCTATATATAGTAATACAAATAAGTGTACAACATGGGTATATTTTCAACAATCTCATAGCATACTTTTTTTCTTATTATTTTTGGTGTGTGAATATCTTCTTGCATTGTTTGTATCGTGCACATATCAAAAACAATCTTGATATTGTTCTAGTGAACATCTCTAAAAATATCCTAACATACAATTTTGAATCCAATGTTGTTTGTTCAAATAATGATACAAAAGTTGATTGCCTTTGATTTTCATGTTTCATTTTACACATCTATAATTGCCTATTTCTAGTCTCCCTATGATTCAATTTTATAACTTTTTTCTTGTTCTCGCGTGGGTCTTCTAGTTACCTTTCCAATCCAATGTTTAAAAAATTGCCAATAAATCGATGCTTTTTCAACTTTTTCAAGTTTAGATCCGAAAATTGCATAGTATGTGGTTGATGCAGGTGTCCTACAAGCTTCAAGTGTTTGCTTGGTTGGTGATTTATTACGGCCTTCCTTCCAAGGCCTGCCTTACTAAAAGTGGCCTCTCAGATGGGCTTTACCCTTCCTATCTCAACACATAAACGGTGAAGCATTTATTTTAGGATTCTCATTTGGCCAAATCGTGTTGAAAGCATGTACAGACAATCTGTCTGCTATTCTTAAGGGGCAATTACATTGGCGTGTAGTGTTGTTGAGCTATTTTGAATTTGTGGCTCGTTCTTCTCTTAGTGGTATTTGGAACTATTTGAGAAATTTTGCCTTATTTGTTCTCTAGAAGCTTCGATGCAAATACGTTTTTGAGAACAATCTTAGCTCTTTATCTGCCTTTTGTCTTATGTGGAGAGAGGAGGTACGTATGCAACTATTGGCAAAAGTGTTTTTGTTAATCAAGGATGCCAAATTGTTAGACTTGGGTGCCTATTTAGATTTTATTGTTGTTCATGTTACTTTAAGAAAGAGGATGTAAATACCTTTCTATGTTGTTGTTCATGGGTGCCTCTTCCGCCTTTTTGTTGTATCTTAATGCATTGTCACAAGGTTCATCGAACTTCATCCTTGAGGTTCAAAATTTGGCGAACCTAAAAAAATTAAGGTTTGTTGAACCTCGTGACCGTTCATGAGCCTGCGGCTCAAGCGCATAACCTCGTGTCACTGCTCAAGCTCGTAATTTATGCTTGCAATTTCCATGTCCATCATAACAATTTTTTATGTTGATTGATGTTGATTTCTTAGTATTTTATGCTATAGTTCATTTTAAAGTTTATATATATATATTATATATATATATTGAAATGTATATAAACGAACCTAATGGCAAACCTCATTGAAAAATTCGAATTCAAACTGAACCCAATCGTTACTAAACCTGAACTCAAACCCAAACCATATGACTTAGTCTTAATGTAAATATTTTTTGTAAATATAAGTATTTTTCAAAAAAAAATGGAAAAATATAAATGAAAAAAAAAAATAGTTGATTGAGTCCAACTTTTTGACCCCAACTAAGCTATTCATGAGTCCAATATTTTCAACATTGTTTCAATCCCTCGAATTGATCATCAAATGATGTTTCTTATGATTGGTCTAATGTCACTTGGATTACTCTATTTACTTTAAACTTAAATTCAACAATCGACAATTTTGACTTCAAACTTCAAGCTTATTCTTTCTTTACACTCTCAAGGTACTTAATAACTAGTAGCAGAATATGGTTGTTATTCCTTAAGATAGTAATTTCATTGTCCTTCTCAACCAGAACTTTGTCTGATGATTTTGCCCCTTGATGAAGATTGACCAACTTCATTAGTGAGAACTCAAATTTGTTCATTTGTTGTACATTCATTGGTCTTTTCAAGATTTTGCTTAAGATATTTTGCATGGATCTTGATTGATATAGTTCTCCATTATACATTCTCTTTCTAAATTGATTGCTTTTGAGATGGACTGGAACTTTGGGGAGGGAAAAAACTCCATTTAGTTATTTTTGAGTTGCTAAAACTATGGATGGAAGAAGATGAAACCTAGAAGTTATACAACATTATATGAGAAGTATTGCTTCATGTGTTATTATGATGTTGTTATTACTTTTTCATTCAGTCCAATTCCTTTTGAACTTCAAGATTGCATTCTATATATTTTCAACAAATAAATTGTAGAATAGCAAGCCCCGATTCAATAAACCCTTAAAATATTTAGCCTTGTGTTCAAATCTTATTAAACATTCAACTCTTATATTTGTTCAAATATTATTTGTTAAAAGACAAATGTACAATATACACAAGGGATGTGGAATATATGATTTTATTTTGAATACAATCAAGTCATAAATTGATGTAGAACACCTTATATTCATTCATTAGTTAGTTATGCTACCTACTTGACGTAATTATTTTATACTAATGACACTTTAATCGAAATTCTATAATGGTCACTTAATTTTAATGTGACTTTTATTTTTTATTTTTTTCAACCATAACTGGAGGATATTTATATTAAGCAAAACATTGTAGCTAGGCTCATGGCAATAGTACAATAAAAGGTTGCTTTAAGAAGTCTTAAACAAAATTTGAAAAGAAGACTATCTGCTATCATATATCTGCAACCATAAAAGGTCGAAAACACTTGTTTCCAATAGATTTTGTTGCTATATATTCTACAGTATTGACCTAGAAAATTAGCTACTTTAAAAAACATATAGTCCTAACAAAATGCATGTTGACTAGACACCTCATCTCAAGCTACAATGGCCGAGTCCAAGTCCACTTTGACAATTTTTGCATTCTCCAGGAGTTGGTGAATAGTTTCATCTTTCTTGAGAGCCCCACAGTTTGAATTGATGGATTGCACTTGAATTAGATGCACTTGATTGATCCCCTTTGGACAGACTTATGACCATAATGCGAAGCATACTACAGTCCACTTCCAATACCGAGATTTGGCATTTGAATTGAACCAAAGTACCCATTGATAAAGCAATTTGTGAGGTTGCCTAATTGTCATGTTCCTGAATACTTACTGTAGCTTCCATAATAGCACTTTTGTTACCGTGGATGGCTTCCTTGTGACTTCTCAACGCCCTCCTAATCTCCTACATTTCTCTGTAATCCATTTGATAACCAAAACTGTACGATACCAAGCTCAAAATTTGGGCTTCTATGACTTTGGTCTGCACTTCTGTAAAGGTGACTGGGATCAAGAATTCAATCTAAGACAAATTTGAATTCAAAAGCAAGGAACCCCTCAAGGAATATCATTGATAAATAAGGGAAAAGGAAATCTCTCCCCCAAGGAAACCAGAGAGAGCACACTGCACATGTGAAGAAAGAGGCAAAGTGTTTTGAAACAAAGAGGGCTCTACCCAACCGAGCCCAAGACCGACAACTATGAGCAAAAAGCCCAGAAACGAGGGCAAGCATCGTAAAGTTCCAAGAAAAAATGAAAAACAGGAGAAATCCCCGACAGAGACAAGAAATCGAAAGAAAACCTCTGAACCCCAAACAACTGCACCAGACACTCTGAATCTCAATGAGTAAGTGGAGGGAGGATGATCTAGCTTACCCATGCACCAGAACAAAAAGGAGACCAAGCGAACTAACCAATTCAAGAAACCAAAGTCCACCAGACCGAAGAATGAGCTAGCGCTCCTACAATTCCACCCCAAATAATCGTTAATCCCTTCCATTATCCCACAATGATACCAAATAAATCCTCCCACGAGTTCAATTGCATTCAAGATTGAATTCAGTTTCATGCAAGCTAAGGAAGGCAGACCCTTCACGATAGATACTATGTTGGACGACGAGCTTGCTTTGTACTCTGCCATGCAGATTATTAATTAACACGGCATGCCTTGTCCTGCATTAATAACTAAGAAATTGATTGGTGGCTAAGTTTGTCATTGATGACGATATCCTCCATTTTCAAAAGAGTGGCTTGGTTGGCGCATGTATCCACCAGCACATTCTACGCTCGTAAAACATGATAAGACTTTACCTCTAAAGAAAATTTTGCGATCCTGATTTATCCTTTCCATAAGCGATGCTAAAAGTAAGTCACTTGGACTAGTCTTTAAAACCGAATGCCTAATGATATTTTTTGAATCACCTATCACACTTAAACTTTGGATATCAATGCCTAAATAGATAATTAAGACTTCCAACAAAGCGTAGGCTTCAACCTGGTTGTTTGTTGATGTACCCAAACCCCAAGCATATTTAATTTCATGATTTCCTCCAGGGCTCAAAATAACACCCCCCCCCCAACCTGCCACCCCAGGGCTCAAAATAACCCCCCCCCCCCAACCTGCCACCCCAATTTTAATGTGACCTTTATTACATATCAAGGTCACTCCATTAACCTTGGTGTCATAGTATTGGAGTATCAATACTCCACAACTCAACCCCCTTTACACAAAAAATGTATTTTCTTCTATATACTCTCATTAATTCAAAGATTCAAAATTTTACAAAAATGATCACAATATTATAACAAGCCATATGCTTTATATTCAACAACTCGTCATCTACAGATCCTAGGTCCTATTTTGGAGCTAGTGGATTGTTGTATCCTCCACTTTTTAAGGCAAAATCCATCTAAATCCACCTAAGGAATTTAATTACCATCTCCTTTCAATGAAGGTCGAGATTGAATTCATCTTGACAGGTGAAGTAATCCAACTCATGTACTCCATTGGAAATTTATTTGCATTACTACTTTAAAATCAATAGTCTTTTCTTTCTCAAAAAATTTCTTCTTCCTTATCCTTGTTTCACAAACTACAAGGGTAAACTCCAACTTGCACATTCTAAACAATTTCATAACCATTCCATTTCTAAAAATTTATGATCATTTAAAAAAAAGGGTGCCAATAAAACTTTTAAGCCTTTGTTTTTGGATGTCTTCTACCTTTTGTGTTCCAAATAAACTTCAAGAAGAATAAAACAATAATCTTTAAAGAATAATTACCTTCCTTCACTATTGATGTTACTACAAAATGTCTTTGTCTAGATCATACTTTGCATAAAACTCATTTGCTAGGGCATTCCTAGTATTTCTTTATCCACAAACTCTATCTAAAACTAGGGCATAAAAAATGGTCTATTGTAAATACACATTCGCAATGTCCCTTGATCATGAGTTCCTTCTACTAGGGTAAAACGCATATGCTTGATAGCATATTTTTTTGCTCTGTGTTTTTTCTTGCATGCTTTGCATATGAATGTTTTTTCGATGTGAACATGTACTTTCTTTGTGTTTGTTCTCCTTGGATGTCTTCTCTTGTGATCTTTGCACGTGTACAAATCGCATCTAAATCACTACAACTTGCGCCTTAGAAAAATAATGGGTCATGTGGGTTTATTACACATGAAACTCGAGCATCTCTTTTCTCTCTATTAATTGTGCTCTCTATTTTAGTCTTCTATGTGGGTTTTCCATCTATTCTAGGTCAAAATCTCAGCAGGCCACGTTTAGAGCCACATCTCCATGCACCCTCTCTTTCAATGTCTGACTACCTACATCATAAATTCATTGCCTAGTCAGCGTTTGTTTCTTTCATGGCTCAAATATCCTTTGTTTCCCCTTTCTGGTATCCCAACCAATATGACAGTCTCCTTGTTTGCCCCTGCACGACCATTTCAACATGTTCACTAGGACTCCTTTCCATTGGGGTCTGTATGCTTTCATTATGCCTCTCTCTTCGCGTTGTCTTCATGAGTCCAATGTCTACACACTTTCATTGTGTCTCTCTCTTCGCGTCATCTTCATGAGTCCTCTTACTTTTCTTTTCTCTTTCTTTCATTCATTTTTTTTTAAGTCTTCTAAAATATGAACCTTATAAAAAAATTTAAAACTTTTTAATAATAAATGAGCCTGCCTAAATCAATTGAACTCTTAGGCTTGTAATCCTCGAGACAAATCCTTCAAATACAATCTTCATTAACTCGAGGACTTTGAGATTGCTCTAATACCATGTTAAAAGATGAATACACAACATGCATAGAAGATGTGGAATATATGATTTTATTACGTAGTCATTTCATACAATAAAGTAGAACATCTTATATTCATTCATTACATAGTTGTGCTACCTACTTAACCTAAATACTTTATACTAATGACACCTTGTTAATCTATAATAGTCACTGGATCTTAATGTGACCTTTATTACAAATCAAAGTCACTTTATTAACCTAAAATCATAGCATGGGAGTGATAATACTCCAACATTATTAACCATTCCAAAGGGCTCTTTTACGACTTTTTAAAGAAAGAATAAGGCGACTCTTAATTTTTTGCTTATGTTTTATTTCCACGTGATATTGTTTCCAATGCGGTACTTTCTTTTCTATTGAAAACAACATGAACGTCGGCTTTCTTTCTTAACAACATTAATATCATGATGCACTTTTCTTGTTTCAAAAAAAAAACTTTAATTTATCACTTTCAACCTTGATAACTGTGGTTTTATTTTCACTAACTATACCGCATCGTGCACTCTACAAAAGCTTTCCACAAGCGACCTTAAAGGTGGATGTTTCAAACTAATACTCCAAAACAAAGCAATTTTGAGATCAACCAATTTTTTTGACTCTAAGTTTGTTCTATAATGTTCAAGCTAGAAAACAGTGATTGAGTTCACTTTTAGAATCGCAGTTCTTTCCAGACTACAATCTGCACCACTCTGCACCAATGAATCAACAGTTCTTCACAATAATGGCAGGACAATCTAAGCAGCACACCTCATAAAGCACACATTTTTGAATGGTGATGAAAAGACTGTAGAAATTTAAATGACAAAATCAACAAGTAAATAATTATGTCATACACTTAGCAACCTAGAGATAATTGTCTTCTATGAACTCTGAAATGTCTAAACCCACATTTAGAAATTACCATAAGCAGAAATACACATTGCTAAGCAATTTTGCAGCGGAATAAACACAATGAACAGCAACCATTCAACTCAGAAATACTCAGAAATTTAGGCAATGCCAGGGAAAACCCAAATGTGGAGAAACCCAATGAGAGAGAGATTTATTATTCAACGTCAAGAAAGTACATATCAGTAACAGTAATACAATTTCCAACAAGAGAAAAATACCTTACAGCACCCAAAACTATCCCAAAATTCTTCTTCGATTTTTGTGTCCAGAAAATCTGTACTGCTATACAAATTTGCCCTCTTCAGCACCTCAAAATTTGTGCCAACTAACAACAATAGAAAATTGCCCTCTTCATCAACAGAAAACACTGAAAAGGTTGCCTTGAAATCCATGCAACAAGCTGCCTCAATTTGCGTGCCCCTAACGTGTTGTACGGATTGTACGGATCCATACAGTACGACCTCTCTAACAATAGAAAGTTATAGCACTCACAAAACAAAAATTATTCTTGGGAAATGTGCCCAAGCTCTCATAGGAGAAATCTCTCTCAATATCCTTCTCAATGTGTCTTGCACACTACCCAATGCATTCTCTTATAATCTGAAAGTGACCCTTCACCTTCTCCAACCTTAGATCTAATGGCCAAGATCTAATCTTGCCTTTACAAGATCGAGGGTCGTGATTCATTCCCTCCAAAATAAATCACTTTAAATATTAAAGTACATTTTCACTTTATAACATAAGTGCACTTTATGAAATAAAATCACTTTAATATTAGAAGGTACACTTTATTAAAAAAGTCACTTTAATAAAAGAACCACTTTAGCACAACTTTATAAAAACCCATTACAAAGTCAAGTGTCTAGTAGTGTAGGTACAAGGTTACTTCCGCATACAAGACAAACATGCGAAGTACCTCCCGAGCTAAAAAACTAACACTTCCTGCCATCTCCTTCATCTGGTCCCATCACACTGTGTTCAATAGGAGCTCCCTCTGAACCTAGAGCCATCCTCAACCCCTGCACAGAACTCGGAATAGAAGATCTTCTCCTGACAGCTACTCTGAACCCTGAGCTCCTAGGAGAATCCACTCCACCCTGAGCATCAGTTCAATCACACTAGTTGAGCCTCCTGCCAGTTCTCAGAAGAGACTCCCTCTCTTCTCTCGAAATGCAAGACTGAATCCTTGGGCCCACCGCAGTCTCAGGAGCCTCTTGCTCCTCATCCGACGCTAAATCATATCCTGAAGGTTGTCCTTGCAACATATACAACCTGTCCACCCGATCACCAATCAGTTGTGGTTCCCCCAGGCCCACTCCCTCCCTGTAGATAAATACATGTCCCCTCTTGAACAATGTACAATATCCATCATCCTCCAAGGCTGAGACTGAGAGCAAGTTAACCCTCGACCCTGGAACAAAGAGAACTCCATCAAGCTCCAGGAATCCTCCATACTCAAGTTGGAATCTAACCCTTCCAACTCCACATACAGCTCGCGCCATACCACCTTCACTCTCCACCGATCGATCAGGACTTGTCTCTGTGATAATAAGGAATACTCACCAAATTCTCGTCATGTGACAAGAGGCTCCACTGTCAACAATCCATCTGATATTACCCCCAAATCCTCCACTACCAACACTGGATACTAGAGTAACCAAAGAAAATTCCTTGTCATACTTGGAAGCAAAGTCCTCCATGGTTGTTGTAGTAGTTGTCTCAGGCCCCTCCTGTTCCTTCTTTTTCTTCTTCCTCTCAGGACAATGAGAAGCAAGGTGCCCCAATTGGTTACAACAATAACATCTAACTTTACTCAAGTCCCTCCTAGAACTTCCTTTCTTCTTGCTCTTTGCAACAAGAGCAACATTCTCATCAGCTCCATCTGTCTTCTGGCCACTGCTCTGAGATCTTTCCCAGATCTCCTCCTGAGTGAAATCGCCCCACGGTCTGCTCCAATCTGGAAGATGCTCACGCCCCACCACACACTTCACAAAAACTTCCCATTCCTTGGTGAAGCCTTTCAAGGCTATCCTCACCAATTCTAAATCTGATATGACCTCTCCAACTGCAACCAGCTCATCTTTCACTTGAGCTAATCGGGTAAGATAAGAAGATACACTCTCCCCTTTACCCATCTTGGTATTGTGCAACCTATCCTTCAAGGCCATCTTCTAATTTTCAGTCTTCACCTCAAATAAGTTCTTAAGTGCATCCCACATCTCTTTGGTTGTCTTCTTCTCAGCCAAGTGTGGGATAAGGTTCACCCCATCCAGAATAATCCTCTGAGCTTTGGCCTCCTTTACCACATGCAAATCCAAAGCTATAGGGTCTGTTGTGAGAGCCACAACAACAGAACTGACATAGTTCCAAATCTTGTTCTCCTTGAGAACAGCTAACATCCGGACCTTCCACTGCAAATAGTTGGAAATGCCATCCAACCGATCCTTAAATCTAATACATGCAGCCATATCCTTGTCATTGTTCAAAGGAAAACAAACAACAGATTTCCCCCTTCAACCCTTGCCCAAAAATCTCACTCTTCGCTGTCACTCAGAGCCCAAGCTCTGATACCATGTAGAAATTTAAATGACAAAATCAACAAGTAAATAATTTTGTCATACACTTAGCAACCTAGAGATAACTGTCTTCTATGAACTTTGAAATGTCTAAACCCACATTTAGAAATTACCATAAGCAGAAATACACATTGCTAAGCAATTTTGCAGCAGAATAACCACAATGAACAGCAACCATTCAACTAAGAGATACTCATAAATTTAGGCAATGCCAAGGAAAACTCCGATGTGGGGGAACCCAATGTGAGAGAGAGAGTTTATTATTTAGCTTCACGAAAGTACATATCAGCAACAGCAATACAATTTCCAACAAGAGAAAAATACCTTACAGCACCCAAAACTATCCCAAAATTCTGCCTTGACTTTTGTGCCCAAAAAATCTGTATTGTTGTACGAATTTGCCCTCTTCAGCACCTGAAAATCTGTGCCAGCTAACAACAATAGAAAACTGCCCTCTTCATCAACAAAAAACGTTGAAAAGGCTGTCTCAAAATCCATGCAGCAAGCTGCCTTGATTTGTGTGCCCTTCCAGCATGCTGTACAAACTGTACAAATCCATACAATACGGCCTCTCTAACAGCAGAAAGTTACAGCACTCACAAAACAGAAATTCTTCTTGGCAAATGCGCTCAAGCTCTCTTGGGAAATGTGTCCTTGCTGCCCTCTTTCCTCTCTGAAGTTTACTCAGAAATCTCTCACAATCTCCTTCTCAATGTGTCTTGCACACTACCCAATGCATTCTCTTATAATCTGAAAGTGACCCTTCACCTTCTCCAACCCTAGATCTAATGACCAAGATCTAATCTTGCCTTTACAAGATCAAGGGTCATGATTCATTCCCTCCAAAATAAATCACTTTAAATATTAAAGTACATTTTCACTTTATAACATAAGTGCACTTTATGAAATAAAGTCACTTTAATATTAGAAGGTACACTTTTTTTAAAAAGTCACTTTAATAAAATAACCACTTTATCACAACTTTATAAAAACCCATTACAAAGTCAAGTGTCTAGTAGTGTAGGTACAGGATTACTTCTGCATACAAGACAAACATGCGGAGTACCTCCCGAGCTAAAAAACTGACAAAGACGGGGCTTCTGGTTCAGAGATAAGATGAGATAATTGTATTAATGTCCTCACATGACCAAAGAATCGATCAATGAGACTAGAAAAAACAGCAAGATAACACATTCAGAAATAAGATAAGATAAATGCATCAATGTCCTCGCATGAACAAAGAATGGATCAATAGGACTAAAAATACAGCAAGATGACATAGGAATAGGGGAGTGTCATGATTACTCCTAGATGCTAAAATATGAAAAGATATAAATGAAAGTGCAATAAGAGAAAAGAGATACATGAGAAAGGGTGAAATGAAAAGGTAAACCCTAGAAAGAGACGGGATTCTGGGAACACTACTGAACAACAGAGATAAAGATAGAGGAGTACAGACATTCCTGACATCATCATCTATCACCAAATTTCAAAAGCGATGGTTTAAATATTATTTTCTTATCATATTATTTTTTTTCTTCTTGATTTTGGGCAGTGTTGGATGGTGGAAGAAGACAATGAAACATTATAGGAGAAAATAATGAGAAAACAGCATACGAAAGGTGTGTGCAATGGGTAAGAAGAATATTCTGGGATAGGAAAGGAGGTACAAGAGAGAGCAAACTGGATTCTTCACTTCTTTTTTCCATGTTGGGAGAGATGATGTAACAAAGAGGAAAGACTTACAGGACATGGAGAGAAATGTAGGACAATGCAACAGTGGGAAGATATATACGAAGGAACGGATTCAAAGACCATAGGCCAGGGAGGAGCAAACAAACTCTGAAAACAGAGGGGGAACAGCAACAAACAGGGCAAGAGCAAACTTTGCTCTGGTGCCACTTTGCTTCTGTTGGCACAATTACATTGATACAAGAATTCCATCTGGGTTCTGCAGTAAAAAACCTTTTGTGGTTCAAAACAATATCTTTAATAATATGCAACTGAACAGATTTGACATTCCCATAAGTCAAATCTATCTAATGTTTCAGTCAAATTAAACTGTTATCTGGGGTAAAGCCCTGTTGTTTTGTGAGGCAGAACTCAGCTATTGCCAGGAGAGACCACCATCATCTGGGGCATATATTTGCTACCAACTTGGGGCAATACTTGAGACTGCCTAGAGCAAATTATACCCTTTCATTGATAAGATACTTTCATTATTGTTAATTGGATCTATCCCTAGTGGTTGTGTGATGAAGCGTTCTCCTCCCCACCAAGGTTCTATTCCCGTAAGTGACACGACAAAGCTTCAAGCTTCTATTAAATCCAGTTTACCCTGGGTACCATCTGCAGAATGAGGGGAAGTGCCGAGTGGATTTCCCCAGGAAATGCATTATGTGGAAAAAAAAAGATACTGCCATTATCCAGGGCACAATCTCCCACTGCTTAAAGAGGTTCTGCTGCTGTTTGTTCGGATTTCCTTCCTTATGCAAGGCTATGAAAATGAATTCATAAATTAACAAGGTCGAGAAGGAATTGGAGGAACAACTTTAACAAATATCACAAATACTACCCTCCAATCTTAAAACCAGAAATAGAAAATTCACTTATAACCTACTATTGTAACATTGTTATTATTCTGTCCATTGTTCGTGTTGCTGTTCATATTTCACAACTGCAACTATCCATAAATGCTTATAATCTTACTATTTCTGTTATGTGCTGTTATGTGCTGTTTAATCCCTCACGTTGATGTCAAATGTTGACATAAGATGTAAATCCACAAAATATTGTTGTTTCTTTTTATAACTTTCTGGAAGAGAGCAAAATTTGCCAAAGTAATCAAAGACTTAAAAAACAAAGATCAACAAGAGCTCTAAAGCAGCCTTGAAAACATACCAGAAATCCACTCCTGTGTATTGACTCCTTTGCTATTTTTTTCAAACTATGATGATATAGGAAACAGATATGTTCAAGCTCAAGGGGTTAGCTCAACCAGTTGTCACCAATGTTGCTGGGCATTTGGCTAGTTCCATGCCAGCAGGTGCCCAGTTCAAATCCCCCAGGGTTAGTTGCACTAGTTTATGCAAATGGATTTACTGGGGATGCCATCCAAGGATGTGGGGAAGCATTCCTTGGGTTTTCTGTGAGGTTTTCCTTGGAAAAAAAGGAAACAGAGATGTTTAAGTTATAGAAGCGACTTTTAGTTAGCAAAGACTTTACCAAGTGATGCAGAATTGCACCAGTGACATTGTGAAAGTAATTAAGTACCCGTCAATCACAATTTTGAGAGTTCTGACAATAACTACAGCATTATTATTTAAAAATTATTCATGAAAAAGACTTTGCAATTCAAAAACGCTCTCAACCATGCTTTATCAATGGCCATTTCATTTATTTTATGCAACAAAAATACAAATGTTTCTATGCTTAATTGAAACTTGCTGACAATGGACGTATCGAATTTTGCTTTCTTAAGCTTTTTAAAACTAAAATGTTTGACATACAATTCAGTTTAGATTGAAAGACAAATTTTTCAATGCCTAATTAAAGCTTGACAACATATGGAATTGCTTCCAAAAACTTTTTCGAACTAAGATGTTTGACCTACATTTCAGTGTTTTAGATTGAAATTGCTTTCAAAAAGTTTTTGGACCTAGGATGTTTGATCTCCATTTCAGGGTTTTAGATTGAAATACAAATGTTTCAGTGCCTAATCAAAGCTTATCAACATATGGAATTGCTTCCATAAACTTTTTGAGACTAAGATGTTTGACTTCCAATTCAATGTTTTAGAATGACATCCATCCAATTATAAGCTTGAACCCATTTCCCACTTTCGATGGAGGTTGCATCCCCCTTGGGCCTCTTTCCCTGGTCCCTTGAAAGAATATATGAGCCTTGAGGGCAATGAACTCTGAGGTGGCTTTCCAGGAGGGAGGGCGGAGGGATTTCCCACAGCTCCTTTATCCCCAACCTGTTCCAAGGCGACCACCTGTTCATAACAGTATTTGCTGCACAGGGTGGCAGTTTACTACAGTATTGTGGCTTGACAGGTACTTTGGCCTATCCACTAGGGGTTCATGTCTTACACATAGGGTATAAGGTTATAACCTTGATAAGTATGTCAAGTGCGAACTAACCAAAATAATATCAGTCTATTTCAAAGGTCAACCACAGCTCCTCAATTTAGGATAACTAAAAATGAATCTACACAATGGTGACCATTTTTTGAACCTTTATGTGCTCCATATTATAATTGTCCTTAATACAATATTCCAATATAAAGGTCTTACTTTAAATGTGTCATAACCGATTGGGATCAATGCTACCCACAGTTTGGGATAATGATTGGTAGCTGACCTAGAGTTATTTTGAAAAGAAATTGTACCATACAGCTATCGGGATCAATGGTACCCACAGTTTGAGATCATGATTGGTAGCTGACCTAGAGTTATTTTGAAAAAAAAATTGTACCATACAACTAGAGTTAGGTTTCCATGCCTTGCATCTGTCCCTGGATATTAGGCAACAAAGAGATTGAATTTCTAGAAATTAAGTATTCATTATTCCTATTTCTACACACCTCGCAGTGATTTGTAATTTGAATAAATAAGTCAAGGATGTGAAGGATTTTGCTAGTTGTATTTAAGCTTAATCAATTCGTTATTTTAATGTATTTAAGCTTGACTCCATCAAATTGGTCTACCGTACCAGTATTATCATAGCTATGTCTCTAGTTATGTCCATTGGTGTGGTCATGCACATGTTCAGAGATGTGAATTGTGACCATGGGGCATACTCTTACTGGAGTTCAGTTGAAACTTGAAAATAAGTGAATGTAAGAATCCATCCAAATGCCCCACAAAATGATTTGTTGAAATAGTCCAAGGGTTTGACTCAACCAATCGTCACCAATGTTGTTGGGCATTTGGCTAGTTCCATGTCAGCAGTTGCCCGGTTTGAATTCCCCAGGGTAGGTGCACTAGTCTAAGCCAACAGGTTTATTAAGGATGCCATCCAGAAAAGTGGGAAGCATCCCTTGGGTTTCCCTGCAAGGTTTTCCTTGGAAAAAAAAATTGATTTTTAGAAACAGGTTTGTCTT
>CBVK0101558062.1:0-10425 GCA_900067695.1 Picea abies | reverse complement strand
TATAAGTAGTTATTTTTTATTCAAGGGACGCATCCTTTGATGGATGGTCACCATATGTTCTCTATATATGGAACACTCATCATTGTAATAATATATTCATATACAATATTATCTTATATAAAAAAAAATCAACATGGTATCAGAGAGGGACTCAGTTATGGGCCCACTACTTAGACTAACTATCCACGGAAACAACATAAAACTCCTCACATCGCATCAACCCCTGGATCATTTCTTCAATAAAACCCAATAAGTCTATAGGAACTTCACTGGATTGTTCCTTGATATTGTTTTCAACCTATATATTTCGTGGCTCTAATATCAAAACAATATGGCACACAAGAAACTTGCCATCAAATCTAATTCTCTCTGGACTCACAAACATCACCAGTCCAAAGGACAATCTCTCTCTCTTCTTGTATTTCTCATACATAGATCAATAAAGGTCTGATCTACACCAAACCTGGGCTCATTCAACACTATAATTGACGTACCTGTCAAAGAGCTTAGATCGATGGGTTTTAACAACCACACTCGTTGCCACAACCTTCCACGATCCTGTCTAGTTATGAAACTACTTGCGTAGAAATACTAAACACCATAACTGCTCCACGATATCCTTATGCGATAGATCATCGTTGATCCTATTATAAATAATAGGTGTGCTCGTTTAACCATAGAAAATATAGCAATATTGTCACCCAACCATAGGCCGAAGCCACCCCCGAGCACCTTAAACTTGACAGAGAATAATTCTGGAAGCAAACCCTAGGCCTAATAGACAATAAATGTAGCATACCTATCTTCAAAGCTAGTATACAAGGCAGAAATTCCAAACCATAACCAATAGAAAGTCTGAGCCAAAACCGGGAAATACAGATTGTAGTAGTTGCAGCTACTCCCCGGACTTGCGCACTTCCCAGTTTCGGCACTGTGCACTTCTTCACTACTACAATTTTGAGTTGTGTGTACCAACTAAGATATGGCTACCTATATTTATATTGTTTTTCCTGAGCTGTCTAGTTCGACTTCTCATTCTGGAGGATAAATACTTAATATTAGATATTTTCTTGAGGCGAATTGTCTTCTAGGGTTATGTTCAATGCTTTAGGGTATCTTCTTTCTTCCCAGAATATTCTATTCTAGTCAAGTTTACACATGGAGGTAAATACATCCTGCAGCTACCATAATATCAACACTCCCTCCTAGCTAGGGAGGTATTGAAAGAAATGATCTTGAGCAAAAACATACCATTCAACCAGTAGCATCATCATAGCCACACAGGTTATCTTATGATTAGATAACGAGCACCATCATCACTATCAGTATCATCTGATAGCATCAACTGCATCATCTCTCGAAGACATACTCTATCTGAGCTATCAGGCATGATATTGAATAAGTCACTCATTCCACAGAGTGATACAAGGACCATTCTTCTAATCCAGACATACATACTAGAAGAATGAATGTCCCAACAAATGCTAAAGCTATGTCATGGACTACAGAGACCATTCCTATAGGAATGTCAATCTAGGACTATTTTCTAATTGAGTCATATGTACCATAAAGATTCGTCTCAACCTATATGCCCTAGAAAATATTGGTCCTAGACCATTTTCCTAATCGGGACACAATCTGTGCCTTAGCAAAATACCAGTCCATGACATGTGAACAAACTGTCAACCTGGACCATTGTCCACAGAGAGAATACATGTCCACCAGCAATATGTTCTATCTAGACCATTCTCTGCCTAGAGAATGTCTGTCCACAAGCACATTGACTATCCATCTAGATGATAATCATTTTCAACACTACTGATAGTCTACATGGAAATCAAAACAATGTCATTCAATAGAACACAACTATGTCTATCCATAGTAGTACACAACTACAATCTAGTAGTACACTACCGCACCAAGTATCACACGGCTACTTAATTAGTGACACATATTCACAACCAGTGGAAAACATCCACCACAGTAGCATACATATATTGTCCAGAGACATACAGTCTCCATAACAATCATATCATCTGATATCAACCTGCATAGAAAACAATATCATGATATAAACTGAGTCATCTGGGCCATTCTTCCACTCACATCTATGAGATCTGGAAGAGCATTTTCCCTCAGAAAGTACAAAATTAGCCATGGGCTATCTGGACTAGTATTCTTAAGCATAGAAGAATAATTGTCCCCGATTTATGTGCCTGGACCATTCACCTAACTGGGCCATTCCTCTGACACTAAACATAGTGCTAACTGGATAGAATGAGTCTTCCCTAGAGAATGCATGTCCTTGATTGCTGAACCTAGACCATTCACCTAACTGGGCCATTCCTCCAGCACTAAACATAGTGCAACCCTAAGAGAATGATTCTGCCATAGGGAATGACTGTCTGGACCATTTCCTAATGGAAATGATTGTCCTGCACCAACCTCCAAAATGGACCATTCTTCGAAATTGCTCACAACTGTGAACTTCGAAAGAATGATTGTCCAGCAAGGCAGACCATTCTACTTGAACACTACTTAGAGTAACTTCCAAGAAGAATGATTGTCCTAGACCATTCCCCAACACTAGCCACAAGGGAAATTGTTGTCTATGGTACATCAGAAATCTATCGAACCATTTTCATTACAAAAATGATTGTCTGATATGGACCATTTTTCCGAACTAGAAAATGCATGTCTGTCATAAATATCAAACCACTTTCCAAACTAGAAAGGAACTACTCATCCTGGACCATTTTTTGAACTGAAAAATGATTGTCCATAAATCAATAACATGTTAGTGCTCCCTCCCAACCTAGGAGTAATCTCTTCCTTTTTCAATAAGGAATTCGTCTCTACGAGCTCCAGCTTGTTTTCTTGAGTACACAATATTTCTCATCTTGGACAAAGGCTTTATCAAAATATTTTTTATCTTCTCATTTGTGAAGATATATTGGAAAAATACTTCTCTTTTCTAGACTTCATCATGGAGAATGTAACTCTTGATCTCAATGTACTTTGGTCTATCTGGAACACTAGTTTTCTATGAAGGTTTCATATAGCTCTAATCATTACAATATATCATGGTTGAATTTATCACTTTGGTTTCCTACTAGCTCATGACATCATGGAAAGGCTCAAACTGAAACATATCCAAGTAGCACTTCTTCAGTCATCATGAAAGTTTGTCATGTATTAGCAATCCATCATCCTAGACTTTTGAGTAACCATTATGACACATTATCTCAGTTATAAAAAAAATTCACCATGCTTTTGTTATGCATGAGAGGCTCTACACTAAGTTATTTGAATCCATACAAGATCTTCTTCCATCTGCATACAAGGTATCTTTCTGGTATACCTCAAAACCTTGAGGTTGATCTACATACGCTTCTTGTTCAATTAATTTATTGAGGAGAACAGTACTTGCATTCATCTGATGTAAACTCCAACCCATGGATATTGTAGAAGATATAATGGCTCGGGTAGAGGTATGTATGGCTACTGGAACAAGCTATAATCATAGTATTATCCCTCCATCTGGGGGAACCTCTAGTTATGAATCTCGCAATGCTTCCATTCATAAGTATTTCATACATTTTTCTTCATCACAACTTCCATTTCTTCTGCTTGATTGCTTCTAGTGGGTTCAAACCAAGATGGTAGTCTTGTGATTCTCGATATAATGATTAGTTGTTCTGGATTTTATTTTTCTCTTGGAATGTTCATGTTCTTCCTCATGTCCCTCTTTAGCTCTCAGCTCCATGGGTTCTTCTATATGCCCTAAAGATTCCAACTTCTTCCTTTCATCATAGAATCATGGATGTAGATGGAAAATCAAGGATACTTTAAGGCTTATTTTCAAAGAATACTTCTTCTAAAGTCAAACTGAACACGTGATGTTTTTCATGGTTGCTACCATAAATAGGAACATGGATAGATATTTCATAATCCTTAATGGATCATATTATGTAGGATTAGCTCCCTCCTAATCCTTGCTTCATGCATGAATGATGTTTTTCTTTTGGAATTATATAATCAGCTCCCTTCTTCTAAGAGAGTCCATGCTTTCTTTTGCATCCTTATTGCCTCCTACAAAGTGTCACAAGTCTTTTTCCAATTTCCTCTTGATTGCTGAAATCTTTCTGTTTTTACTTCTTCGAGGTTTCTTCAATTTTGATTTTGATTTTGACTTATCTTGCAGTTTCTACTTATGTTAATAGCTTCCATAGGAATTGTTACCAAGGATTGTCAAGGTACTTCATCTTTTCATGTGTATTGCTTGACTTGTAGTCATCATGATAACAATCCTTATCTTGTTATTCTTCCATAGGTATTGTTTCTCTTTGAACATCTTATCTTCTAAGAAATAGATATGCAAGATATGTACAGAAGCTATGTAAACATGGTATGTGCAAGAATTATGAAGAATATTGTTACCTTGTCTTAGAAGAAGAATTTTGTTTTATCTTGCTTGGCCTTCTTTGAGGGTTCTCTTTCTTCAGCAACTGTTGCTTCGTCTATTTCCTTCCTTTTCTTTAACTCAGGACAATGGTTCCTGTAGTGACCATATTTTTGATAGTAGAAACATTGTATCTTTGACATATCATTTTCTTGATTTGGTTTCTTCCTTGAGACAAACTTCTTCTTATTCCTGAAATTCTTGAACTTTGTTGTGAAAGCTTGATCATCGTATTTCTTTTGGGATTTCTCTTTTGTGCTAATCCTTGATTCTTCTTGTGCACAACAAGTCCAAAGTTCTTCAAATGTGGGATACTCCTTTCTTGTGTACATGCTTGAGGCAAATGCATCCCATGTCTTGGGAAGATCATTGAGTACTATATTTACCAGTTCCTTCTCTGAAATGATTTCTTCAATAGATTGTAGTTGATCTCTTAACTAAGAGATTCTAAAAAATTATGATGTTATGATGTCATCATCATTCATTTTCATGTCACAGAGTTCATTCTTCATACTCATTACTTGTAAAATGTTTAAGATTGAGAAGAGGTTAGTTAGGGAATCATACATCTTATTAGATGAGTCAAGATGGGAGATGTAGGGTATCGAGTGGTATTTTATAGAGTCCATTGTGATACTCATGGCATTGATGTCATTGTTTTTTAACTTCTCCATAACTGCAATGTTCTAAGGTTCCTTCTCTTTTCCTTCTTCGAATTGTGGTTCCACGATCTTTCCTTTCATGATATCCAACACTTTATTCTTGGCAAGGATGAGGTCAATCCTTGTCTTCCACACTTTGAAGTTAGAATCCCCTTCTAACTTGTTTTCTGACGTCATAGAGTAAGTCATAGTTGCTTTGACTTTGTAAACCTTTGACTTTGACCAAAAAAACTCAAACTTGGCATCTTAGCTTGCTGAAAGTACTAGGAGGTGCGCTAGGTTAGGGTGCACTAGGATATCCAGAAATTAGGTCAATCTCTTCAATTAAGGTGCCTCAACAAGAGGGATAGGGTTTCGTTGTTGTAGAAAAAATTGGTTGCAACTGCAACTGTAACTGAGAAAATCCTTCCAATCTATCTTCCACTAGTTAGACTATCCGAAGAAAGTGTGGGCCCATAACATGTTAGAAATAATAGGTGTGCTTGTTTAACCATAGAAAATATAGCAATATTGTCACCCAACCATAGGCTGAATCCACCCTCGAGCACCTTAACCTTGACAAAGAATGATTCTAGAAGAAAACCCTAGGTCTAATAGCCAATCTACCTCTCTCCATAGATAGCATACAAGGTATAAATTCCAAACCATAACCAATAGAAATTATGAGCCTAAACCAAGAAATACAGATTGCAGTATCTGCAATTGCAGCTACTCCCTAGACTTGGGCACTTCCGATTTTTTGCAGTGCACACTTCTTCACTGCTACAATTTTGAGTTGTGTGTACCAAATGAGATTTGGCTACCTATATTTATACTAATTTTCCTCAGCTGTCTGGGCCAAATTCTCATTATGGAGGCTAAATACTTAATATTAGATATTTCCTTGAGTCAACTTGTCTTCTATGGGTATGTTCAATGCTTTAGAGTATCTTCTTAATTCCTGAAATATTATATTCTTTTCAGTGTTACACATGGAGGTAAATACCTCCCGCAGCTACCATAATATCAACAGATCCATCTTGTGATCGAGGGTGGATCTCTACTGGTAATAAACGCCTCTTTATTATTGCAACTACATGTAATTATAGGTTTATGAATGTATGCATTCACGTAGGTTTTATACACACACAAAATAGAAAGAATTCAAACATACATAAAATAAGAACTTATTATTAATCTTGAGATTGATTATAATACAAACATGACCTCTATGGCTTGATTCTACATTGACTCTGGCCTCTAATCATACACTCTTACAATTAAATAAACATCATTACAATATACATCAGATCACTGAAAGGATCCGATCAAATCCCTAAGATCACTTAAGATCCATAGAAATCGGAATAGCACAACAATCTTTTAACAAACTCCATCTAATTGAGAGGAAAAGTTTCCTTCATGCCATGTACACCTTCTGGAAGATTTGAGAAATCAAATTTGACTTGGGAGGTTTGATGCTCCTACATCATCTAGCTTGTTTTTTTTTTGTGCACACAGATGGATCAAACTCTCAAGGAGACGGAAGGATTCCTTTTTTCATTTACCATATTGTAACCAAAGATAGATCATTCAAAATTGGGTTTGATCCAGGTCATCTATATTCTTCATTTAGTTCGACCACTTTTCTGTTGTGAGATTGTGAAGATCAAAAATCAAGAGCAACAACAAATAAACTCTCTCCCTACAAATATCTAATGCACATCATTTTCTAAGGTCCTTGCATCGATTTTTTAGCCATCTATAGTCTCAAACATTTTCACAATATTAAGATTGAGTTTAAGCTTGAGTTATGAATTGA
Organism: Picea abies; assembly: GCA_900067695.1. NCBI lineage: Eukaryota > Viridiplantae > Streptophyta > Pinopsida > Pinales > Pinaceae > Picea > Picea abies. The sequence continues at coordinate 3,500 of CBVK0101558062.1, read as the reverse complement.
GAAAAGTTTTCTACTCAAAAAATTTTGATGTTCTTCATTTTCTATGTGCTTCATTAGAGTTCAACCATGTGGTTATCTTCATCCATTTAATGAAGTTACTCAGATCAATGTATATAGAAACAAGGTCATTGTAAATGTTGGGTTGAGTTTTTAATACTAGGTTGACTAATTTAGCAATGCGTCCCACCATTCAGACCATTGGGAATCTACCTCAGTGATTTTATCTTTCCTTCAAGTCATGCGCTCTCTCTATGACCATATGTCCTCTCTATATGAATTTTTCACTGTTGGGGTGAAATTACAATGTCATTGGGATGAATTACAATTGTTGGGGTGTTTTTCCTCACTCCACACCCTGTATGGACTTAGCTTGGGCGATAAAATTCATTTATGGGTGTATTAATTACTTGTTGAGTGTTCCAATTTCTTGTTGGATGTTTAGATTAATTGCATTCCAATTCATGGTTGTTTTAGTTAGTCATTGAGTGCTCAAATTCAATGCTTGGAATTTCAATTTGTTGTTATGATTGATCAACATTTCAATTAGTCACTGAGTGTTTGAACTCAATGCTGAGCATTTCAATTCATTTCTAGGATTGATGCAAGTTATTCTCCCTTTGAATTAAGATATGGTGAAAATATGGCTTCACTTGTCAACATAATGTCAAGGAGAGACATTATGAGACGTGATGCTCGAAGACAAGAAGTCTCTAGGAGTAGTATACCTCTAGGATGAGATCATATCAGATAGTAGAGACAGTTCCAATGATCATGAATACATCCAGTCAAGACCGAATGTAGAAAAACAATGGTGATAGATCCATTAGACGAGGAAAACACATTCTGAGACCCAAAGGGAGTAGGTGTAGTAGTCCCGGTACATGAATCAATCCATGAGATGTTGAGGAAATAGGCATGGCAGTAGTTTGAGTATATGTATAGGCACTCCCAGAGAGGGAGGAGGTAATACATCCCAAGGGAGCATAGATTGAGTTACCTCCAGAGAAGGAGGAAGCGATAGCTTTAGTGTCACAAGGAGTGCAGATGACAGAAAGAGTACTTGAGTATGCTTCAGTTTGGGCTCTGCTATGATATCTTGGACTAGCAGGAAGGAGAATTTTGTCACACTCATTATTGCATAGGTAGATTACATTATATATTTTGATGAATGTACATAAGAAATATGGCTCTGTAAGATGGTTTTTGGACTATTTGAGCAGGTGCTAGATTCGAGTCTAGAAGGGAGAAGTAAAACTCTAGTATATATCCACCGATGAGAAGATATCAAATATTCTGACGAAGCCCTTGTCCAAAGGGAAGTTTTTGTACTTTGGGGACAAGTTGGGACTTGTGGAGATTGCTCCCTTGGTTGAGAGGGAGTGTTGATATGTATCATTCTAGTATAGCTTAGATATGATGTTTTTGCATCATGATAGTACATCTTAGATATGATACAGATGTCCAGAGTCGCATCATGCTAGTACATCTTTGATATAATTCCTTAGAATCATGCTAGTACATCTTTGATATGATTCCTTAGAATCATGCTAGTACAACTTTGAGATGATGCATTTTCTTGACTCACATCATGTTAGTACATCTTAAATATGATGTAGTAGCATTATGCTAGTACAACTTAGAGATGATGTAGAGGCATTTATCTACATCATACTAGTACAACTTAGATATGATGCATAAGAATCATGCTAGTACAACTTAGAGATAATTTAATTGTTACTCCACATCATGCTAGTACAAATTAGATATGATGCATTCACATCATGCTAGTATGGCTTAGAGATAATACAGTGGATGATATGACTTGATGTGCACCATGCCAGATGAATTATGGCTCAAATATGATGCATTTGATGATATGTCATGATGTATTTGATGTAACTTTCCATTAGATAAAATTGGTCAACTTGAATACATTTAGTTGGTTGTTACGAATACCTCCCTAGTTAAGAGGGAGTGTTGAAATTGTAACTATGGTTGGTCTTCATAATGTGTATATTTGAAAAATAATATTCTAGAAAAGAATATACCTATGGCACAGATGGTGACTTGATCAAGAAGAATGGTCTTTGTATTTATGTGACACTTTGTTGAGTGTGTGACAACTGTGGGACACATGTGTAGTCATGAGACTATGGCAGAGACTATGTGTCCTTGGACAGTAGTTGTGTGCTACTACAGTGGTTGTGTACCACTGGCAGTGACTTTGTGTCACTAGACAGTAGTTGTGTGTTACTATGGTGGTTTTTTACCACTGGCGGAGATTATGTGTCTTTGGACAATAGTTGTGTGCTACTACAGTGGTTGTGTACCACTGGCAGTGAATATGTGTCACTCGACAGTAGTTGTGTGCTACTAGCAGTGGTTTTGTACCGCTGGACAGTAGTTGTGTATTATTATGGATCAACACAGTCGTTTTCTATTGGATGTCATTGTAGTAATTGTTTGCTACTAGTTGATTTCCATGGAGACCACTAGATTGCTTGGAAGTAGTTATGTGCTACTGTTTGATCATAGAGATACTGTGACAGATGATTTGAGCCACTTATGGTATGGTAGTAGTTGTGTGATACTAGTTAATTGTAGAGTAGTCAGTGGACTACTAAATGAAGACATCATGGAAATATACCCTCCTAGTTAAGAGGGAGTGTTGATATTTGAGACAACCAGCGAGAGACATTCTCCCTATAGGGTGATGTGTGGACTAGTAGGGGGGAATGTGGAATTCATCCTGGCGTGCCTCAGATGGTTAGATGAAGGAACCAAGACATTGTTTGAACATAAGGAAACCTTGATATGTCGTGGGGGACATTAGTTCCATGAGGGAACCACAATGTATCCTAGAGAAGACATTGTTTCCATGAGGGAACCTTGATATGCCTTAGACATTTGTTTCATGAGGGAACCATGATATGTCTAGTATGGACATAGTTCATGAGTGAGTAGAGACATTGGTTTCATGAGGTAACCTAGATATGTTAAGTATGGTCCAAGATGACTTAGCTTGATAAACGCAAGGGAATGGCCCTAGTAAGCATCGGGCGGACCTTCTCCTAGATTGGGCTGCATACCAAGGGAGATAGGATACATTTATTGATCTAAAAATGAAGAAGACTTGTATTCTTGAAATTATTTGCAAGATTTAGTTTATGTGTTAAAATGCAAATGGATCAATTTGCAACACAACTTTTATAGAAATTACTCATCAAAGATGCATATAAACAGCAGCAATAAATAGTGAACATAAAACACATAACATAGCAAATGATAAAGGAGTTCACCCCTCTCTTGGGCTACATATCCTTGTCCAGCTTCCAATGGATCATTTTTATTATTTTCTCAAAGTGCTCAAAAATGTGCTTTGCAATGCTCAAAATGCCAAATAGATGGCTCCAATGGCTCCAGAACATCCAAATACCCCTAGTTTGTCTTTTTCGGGCTCCTCAGCAGACCGGAAGAGCACACGTCTGAACTCCAGTCAC